>CM035419.1:30742820-30932820 GCA_020310875.1 Ceratopteris richardii | reverse complement strand
ACTGAATATACATAGCAACTTACAATAATCAACATGTACCCACACACACCAGGAGTATGTACGAAGGTGTGGGCAGCAGCTAAGTGCTTCAAAAAAAGTTCAAGAACCTCCAATCAGTAGCACACAAGCCTCAAAACAATAGAATAAGACTTGTCACTTAACTCGTTATAAAACTGCCCCGTATGGGTCCTTTTATAAGAAAATAGTCCCAAAGCACCTCCCGCTTTTTCTGCTGCAAATCGCAGCAGATTTTCTGGAGGAGGGTTTTTTATGTTTTTTAAATTAGTTTTTAATGTTGGAAACTGATAGTAACCATGAAATTAATTACTTAAAAGCTTTTGGGCTAAATTTTGGTGTGTGGGCACTTTTTATAGTGTGAAAACACTAAAATTTTTTTTGAACCCAAAAATTAGCGTTTTGACTTATGTGGATTTCAAAAGACGATTTCTTAATAGAATTTTAGTCTCTATCTCAATAACATCACTTAGGGGAACCTCCAAGAATTTGAACAAGGAGCTTCTTTCCTCTTATATATAGTTTATGCATAATTTTTTTCCAAGGATAGACTACTCTACTCTTGGACCTAAAGCATGACATAGAATATCCATGTGGGTTCTTGGATGTGCCCTTTCAAAAAGGTAAGTAATAACTTTTGTAGGTTTCACATAGAGCCCAAAAGTGCATGGACTAATGAGTAATCTTTTAGTGTTATTTTGTTTTTTGTTTTTTATGTTGTGTGTAGCCTTTGATTGTACATTTTTCTGTCATTGATTATGTCAATCGGTGGCCAAAATTCAGATGGAGATATGTAATAGGCAGCATAGAAATGGGAGAAAACAAGTGAATGATATGAAGATTGGATTACAGTTTCTACTTTATTAGCAGAAACATGTATAGCAAATGATTTTATAATTCAAAAATATTATTCTTTCATCAAGTTCATTATGTTATTGATTGTAAAACATATCCCCTAGTTATAAATCAGTAGTGAGAGATTTAGCATTTCTATACTGCTTTTTGTTTTTGAAAACAAGAGGTTGTGTTGGTGTGGTTGAAGATTTTTCGGTAGCTATGTATGCACAATTCAACAATCCTAAATAAGCATATTTTTATTTTATTGGACTTTATTAGGAAATTAACAAGTATATGTTTTCCATTTTCTTGCTGCATCAATGACTGCAGCTCATCAAAATTACATTGTGCTCTGGGTGTAACTGAAATAAATGATGGAGGTGAGATAGATGATGATCTATACGATTCTTGGGTTCTTGGTGTATGTTATTAGGAAATTAACAAGTATACGTTTTCCATTTTCTTGCTGCATCATTGAATGCAGCTCATCAAAATTACATTGTGCTCCGGGTGTAACTGAAATAAATGATGGAGGTGAGATAGATGATGATCTATACAATTGTATCTTGGGTTCTTGGTGTATGTCGTGAATCGTGATACTGGTAACTGCATAAATACTAGATTCTGGTGTATTGGAACAGATACAGAATACAATTTACAGCAGCTCATTTTTCAATTCTCATGCATGTTTATTTGCTGTTTCATCGTTTAAATACTTCTCTCTTTGTAGCTTTCCATCAATCTATAAACCTTTAGTCTCTGTCACTGTTCTATCAGAGAAAGCTGGATGTTGTATCACAGTAGCTGCATTCTGCTTAGTGATTTGCAAAGGTGTCTAATTCATTCATATACATTCATTGATTGTGGACAGTTCATTGTTTTCGTACTGAAAGAAAGACTCTTTGTCTAGGAAGGTAAGTGTTGGCAGCACGTTCTTCATTTTTTTGGGGGGTGGGTTTGTCTGGGCTTCTTCCTTTGCACTTGATGCCATAGTCTATGCATTCATGATAGTCAGTTAACTGTTTTGTAGTCTGATAATGGTGATTTATATTTATTTAGATTGCTTTGCTAATTTCTGCGTCTTGCTAGATGGCTGGATTACCTCGTCTGCCGCTAGGTGCTCCTGCTAATCTGCTTCTTGGTGCTGGTGTAAGACCACAGGGTGGTTCTTTGGAAGCAACGGTAGCATTGCTTGAGCAGAGAATTTTGGCACAGCATAATGAGATCCAAAAACTTTTATCTGAGAACCAACGTCTAGCTGCTATGCACATCACTCTCAGGCAAGAACTTGCAGCTGTACAACAAGATTTAAGCCGGGTGCAACAAGCTTTTTCTGCATCACAAGCTGAGAAGGAACAACAAGCAAGAGCATATTCTGATAAGCTAGCCAAACTTGAAGTTGAAGCACGTGCAACAGAACCCTTAAGAGTAGAACTTGAAAATGCTAAAGCAGGTGCTCACAAACTGATTGCTTTAAGGACAGACCTTTCAAATCAGGTTAATCAACTCACTCAAGAACTTCAAAAGGTTAGGAGTGAGGCACATCAATTTTCCACAATGAAGGTAGAAATGGAAGCTCTTCAGGATGAGGTTCAGCGTGCCAGGTTTTGGACCGATCTTAATTTTAAACCAATACATTCACCTTTTGGGATCTTACACAGTGGATCATAAATCTTGCGAATGTATGTTTTGGGCAGGGCTGCCTTTGAGTATGAAAAGAAAGCTAATGCAGAACTACTGGAACAACGAGTGGTAATGGAAAAGAATCTTGTCTCTATGGCAAGAGATATTGAGAAGCTTCGCGCAGAACTTACAAGCACAGATATGCGAACTCGTGGTAATGCTATTTGGTGGGTGGTTTTTGGTGGAACTGGTGTCTTACTTTTCAGGCACTTATTATGGCTGTCTTTATTTTTATTAGTGGGGTCTTATGGCGGAGGATCATATGGTAGTGGGTCTTATGGTGGTGGACCTTATGGTGCAGCTGAATCTGGTTATCCTTCAACAGCGTCCTATGGAGATGCTTATGGCCTTTCTCAGGTTAATGTTTACTTTTTGGGTCTTTGATGACTATTTAAGCTCTGTGTAATGTATGATCATTTATCGTATGTGGTCTTTGGTACTTAGATGAGGGCATACAGATAGTGCTAAATTCGGAGCTGCGGCTGCTCAAGGAACCCCAAAAGCTTCAGCAAAGTGGTGTACCTTATTGTGGCATTACATTTAGCCTCCTCCTACCTTTCCAGTAATTATTGATGGTGTACTCTCTGGTTTTTCTTCTACTGTGTGAACCTATTTAGATGAATTTTAATGTTCAAGATTAGTGGGGCAAGATCTTCTTTTTAGTTTCACGTAGCTGAGAAAGGTAAATCTCAAAGCTCAGTTCAACAAAGCAACTAGTTTTGTATCTGTAAGCTAGTGTCTTGTACTTGTGGGTTGATGCAACTAGCAAGTCAGCTTACTGAAATGGACCAATGCTTTATATATGTTCATGTATAATACATGGACGAGATTATGAAGCATATCTTTTTATGCTTGTTATTCCACATCTTATCTGGTGAATTTGGTGTGAAAACCCACCCCCCACCCCTGCCCCCTTTTTTTTTTTTCACACACACACACACAACACACAACACACACACACACACACACACGCACAATACACACACACGCACACACACACGCACACACACACACACACACACACACACACACACACACACACACACACACACACACACACACAGGGCCCGTGGGCCTCGACCCCAGCAAATCTTTTTAAGTTTTATATGCAGTGAAATCATACATATTAGCATTCTAACTTGGGTAAATTTAATAGATATATTGTATACATCCGTGAAACGTATCAAATGAATATGTAGTATTATCATACATATCATCATTCTTCCTTTGATAAATTTTGTCGATTGATTTGGTGGATTGGACTCAATGCCAGATGGATATCATCATATTAGCATTCTTGATATTTAATGATTACGTGCATGTCGCGCGCACGCGCGCGTGCGTGCACACACACACACACACACAGACACACACACACACACACACACACACACACACACACACACACACACACACACACACACACACACACACAGAGGGCCCGTGGGCCTCGACCCCAGAAAATCTTTTAAAGTGCAATATGCAGTGAAATCATACATGTTATCGTTCTAACTTGGGCAAATTAAATAGATAATTTGTATACATGCATGAAACGTAGCAAAGGAATATGTAGTATTATCATGCATATCAGCATTCTTCCTTAGATAAATTTTGTGGTCCGTGCATATAATGTACACAGCTTTTGATTTAGTGGATTGGACTGAATGCCAGATAGATATCATCATATTAGCATTCTTGATATTTGATGATTACGTGGATGTTCTGCAAACATTATGCTTAGCATATACTAATACTTTGTCTTTTTAATTTTGGGCTTGAATGTTTGTTCTTTATTCTTGTGTTCAATGGTTTGAATTCGGCATTACAGTTTTCATTTATGAATAAATCTGGGGTCTTCCTCTAATCATTCAGGAATATATTGTATGTTGTTGTTAAGATTGTTACTGATACATGTTGAACTCATTAGGATTTGACTCTTTCAATAGCAACTTATTAGCGTTTTCAGCGGGGGTGAGATTCATGTCCACTGAACACTTTTGCTTGAGTCCTTGGCATTTTGAATGTGTTTTACAAAATTTGATGAATGCCTTACACACCCTCTTCTCATTCTTTCTCTATATCTTTTCTGCCTTCCTCCCACCTTTTTATTTAAAGACTTTTTGGAATCGAAATTGATTCAATCCTTCATTATTTTGTCGCTTGATGTATTCATCTCTGGGCACGGCAACAATCTTGATTTAATGGAAAGAAATCACCATATCCTTAACAATACAAGAGTTTCTCTGTCCTTCATTAGTAATGAAATGATAGACTTGTAGCTGATGATGCAGCCACCTAGGATTGACTCTCACATGATGGTAAGAAATGAACTATGAACCCAGGTCTCTCGATATTGAACCAACACATTAGATAGACATGTCGATTGATGACAAACTGGGTGATCAAAAGATTGGATAAGCTGCATGTGTGTGGAATCATAACCACTTCATGGCCTAATATAGGTTAAGTGAAAGATTGGGGTTGCTCAGATTTGACTTTGTACATCGTGTTTGTAATCCTATTACATTGCCACCTTTGTTTGTCATTGCATTGAATCTTCCACATTTTACTTTCATCATTTTTCTTGTTGCCATGATCATCTTATCTACTCAGCACAATAATACTCTTTGATTGTTTTTTGTCATCATCCATGAATTATTACAAACATCCCTTTTTTCGGTTTCATATTTGTCAGCACTCCTTGAACTTCACTTTTATTTAACCTATACCGATTTTGGATCTCCTTCCATTGTGATGGAGCTTGTGAGAAGCTTTGATTTGGTATGTTTGTGTGAAGACAGACTTACCAAGTAATGGGGCAATGAGGAAGAAGGTAGAAATGAAATGATATCAAGGTTTTGCATGATGCGATTTGATGTATAATATGACACTTCACACCCATCGCAATAAGGGAGACTGCTTGAGCATCTCGTGAATCCTATCTAGACTACACCTCATTAGGTTGACGATCTTGTATGTCCTTGTGTGTGGCTGAAGAGAAAACTTTTTCTTCTTCCTATGTTTGCTGGGCAAAAATTGTATAAGCTGGTCTAATGGAAGGAGAACCAACATCCTCTCTTTGTCTTTTTCTTGGATACTTTCCATTGGCAATATTTCACAAATCCTTGGACACTAAAAGATGCATTATCATATAATTCCACATAGGATAGTTAGACATTCCATCAAGTTTACTTTTGTTTTACTCTCTCCCTATGATCTCCCATCTTGAGAACAAGTATGTATGTGTAAAATAAGTTCTGATATCAAGTGTTGGAAGTAGGCAGGGCCCTCACATAGGTCCTCAGGATCTTCTATAGACGGAAAACCTTGTAGACATACACTACTTGAGACTTGAACCAAAGAATGTAGATGAGAGAGTATAGACAATAGATAAGAGACGAGAGATCAAACGAGTAGAAGTGCTACTCTTAAAAGGTTGAACAAAGAAAGAATTTATATCTACAACGTGTTAATATAATATAAATGTAATAGGCTGAAATCTGAAAGGTCCTAATTACAAAATATGAGAGAGAAACATTTAAAGGTTTAAGAAATGAGTGTGTGCGCTGAGAAAGTGATTGATAATAGAATGATAAGGAAAAACAGCCAATGTGCTGTGTCTGTGTGTATACCAGCAAGTATGCTCTAAAAACACCTTCCTCTGATGTAGAAGGCTGAAAACACCTTGGTACAGCATTGTAGAGTGTAGTACAGCAGATTGATAGGTATTAGCAGTTCCACGACAAGAATCAGCAGCAAGATGCAGTCCTAAACAGATGACATGACTGGTACACAGCAGCATAAGGTTGTATATGATGTATATGAGGTGAACATAGATTATTAGCATCAAAAACTTGCTTAAGTTTTGTTTTGGAAAACTGAAGATCTGACTCTTTGGGATCTGCCATGATCATATCATGAACATAAATAATGATTATGATCAAACCATCTTCCTTTGACTTAGCATAAAATGTAGGAGAAGCCTCTTAGTTTTTAAAACCACTTGGTAATATTGTATCTTCTCATACCATGCTCTTGATGTTTGCTTCAAACCATAAAGTGCTTTGATCAATTTACAAACAAGATTCCCTTTACCTTTGACTCCAAAGCCTTCGGATTGTTGTATGTAGATTCTCATGTAGATCTTTATTAAGAAAAGCTGTCTTGATATATAATTTTTATATAGTCCAAACAAAGTTGTAGCTAAAGAAAGACCAACTCTGACTATTGTCATACATGATGCTCACACACACACACACACACACACACACACACACACACACAATGTATATGTTCATATAAACACACAAATGCATGCATACATGTTTAAATACCTATATTCATGCATACATAGAGTACATTGTAGACAAGCAGAACATGATCAAATTTCAGAGGGAAATCCTAAAAATAAACAAAACTTGTCAAGTGATGAGGTCTATGGAAAAAATAACTTAGAAATATTGGAAAAATGTTCCAAATATTGTGGTGTATAGTCAAGTAAATAGGCTAGATTTACTTACTCTCATGAAATGGAAATCCAAGAGTCTCCTATGTTGATGCAATTATGGATGAAAGAGCTAATTTTCTTATATCAAACGAGTGATGATTCAATTTGTAGAGCTAAATCTTTCGTACAAAATAAACCCTAATCCAAACTGGAGATCTAAGTACCTCATACAAATGCAATGGCGCTGAGCGAATGTGGCAACTAGTGGAACTAGCACCACCTATGTAAAAAGAATCAACTTGTTTCAAGTGAGCAGAAACTGCTCTTATGTCTCTAGCAAACAACATCCATATAATCTCTACCAAGCCTTTGGAACCCCTAGAGGCAATAGAAACTCTAAAGTTGAGTCCCTTTGACATTCTCTAGATGGGTGCACAACTATAGCCAATGAGGCTAAACATCTCATTCTCCCAGTAGAAAAGTTAGTTATGAAGCATTACCTCATCTTAGGCACATCTAATGAAGTACAAACTCATAGAAATGCTTCTTAATTCAATTCCTTATATCTCAAATTTTTATGGGCAAACCATTGCTTTTTGTTTTTGGGCCGTTGGCCTACTGACTTGCCTTATTTGCAAATATATGAAGTAGCTTGCTCAGCTACCAACTCTATTGTATAGTAGTACTAAGACAATATGAATGACCTCCCACTAGAAAAATTGAAGTCATTTAATTTACTTCTCTTCCAAACCATCTTTCCTACACCTAAGTAGAACACAAAGTTTGATGAACCGAGTAATCAATTGTATACTAGGTAGCAAATAGTTCGTATGCCCCCGATATAAATAATTCAGTCATTCCTATAAAAAAGGAAGATCACTATATGGTGCATCGTAACTATCAATTGTATGGTAAGTCAATTTATTTATCAATTTATTTATAACTGCTATTGATGTGACTTACATCAAATTTTCTAAGAGGGAAATGTACTATTGATATGCCTTGTATCATTCTCTATTTTCAAAAGCTAAAGCATGTAGTCATATTCAACATAAACTATGCGAGGATCATCTAATGCTCTCATTTCTTGGAGAGTTTGAGGTTTGTAGAAGCACACAAACAACGCTAAGAAAAAGAAGAAGCTTGGAGAGCAACATAATAGAATATATTATCAAGTGAATGTATAAAGATAAGTGACCCATTAGAGTTAAAGGCGTATATACAAGTTGTGGAAAAACCTGCTTAAGAGGGAAAAAAGTGCTCTGGCAATCCTAAGTGTGTTCACACACATCACTACTTAAATACATGAGCAAACCCCCCTTGTGAGTGATGCGCTGAAAAAAGAATTGACACTCATGTCTAAGGAAGTGTGAAGCAATAATGAAAGATATCAATCCACAAAAGCAAATTAATCCAAAGCTTTGTAAAAAGCATGAAACTTCTCCCTAGGTAGAGCCTTAGTGAAAAGGTTTACAACATTATCTTATTTCGGCACATAAGTAAAACAAATCTCTCTAGTAGAGAGTCTCTCCATGGCATAGTGATAGTGCACCTCAATGTGTTCTATGCGAGCATGGTTCATAGGGTTCTTGAGAGCTTCCATTGTGCTCTAACCATCCATAGTGATGGTGGTTGTAGAAGGCTGATCAACACCCAAAACAACCAAAAGGCGTCTGATCCACACACACTAAATGATTGATGTGAAAGCTACCCTATATTCAATCTCACAAGTAGAAGTGGCCATAGTAATGTGCTTCTTACTCAAGCCAAGATATGCATGAGGTAAGCATGAAGCGAAAACCATCGGGGGACACACAGTTGTCATAGTAATGATCTCCCCTCGGGTAAAACAATCCAAGTAGTTGGGTACCACTCAAGTAGTGAAAGATGCGCTTAATCGCTTTCGAATGCTTGAAACCTAGGCATGATGTTGTTAAGAGTCAATTTTATTGGTCTTGACTTCATAAGGACGTCCTATACTACGTGCTTAAATGCACAAAATGCTAGGTCAATAAATATGAAAGATTGAGGATTCGAGGACTACTCCACCCATTGGATATTCCCAATGAGAAGTGGGAGAGTATCTCCATGGATTTTATAGTAGGATTACCTAAGACACAGAGATGCAACAACTAGGTTAACCAAAATGGGTAGGTTTATTATATCACGTAGTACAATGAAGCCACCTTAGTTGTCTAGGTTATTTATTGAGAACATATACCAATTATATGGTCTTCCTTTATGCATTGTTTCATATCAGGATAGGAAGTTTACTAGTCACTTTTGGAGGGAAGTCTTTAAAAGGTTGGACACTAAACTTAGCATGAGTACGGGTGAGCATCCACACATGGATGAGCAAACAGAGAGGGTTAACCAAATCCTAGAAGATATGTTTCGAGCATATGTAAATGAAAGGCAAACTAATTAGGAAGAGTACTTACCTATGGTAGAGTTTGCATATAACAATGCAATGGACTCTTCCACTGGGCATACTTCATTAATGCTTATGTAGAGAGTAGCTAGATCCATCTTGTATTTCATGTCAGCGGCTTAAGAAAAGGTTGGGTGAATTAGACAAGTTAAGAGGCTGGGTGAATCTGACAAGTTCATTATGGATAGTGAGGTAGTAGAGCCTATTTTTGTACAATCTATTCCACATGAGCCTCAGAGCATATTACGAACTCAAGAGAAACAGACGAGGAGTCACCTATATTATATATAAAGAGTGCTTAGTAAATTGGAAAGATAGTTTAGAAAATAGTTCTCCATGGGAGGAGTTAGCACCTTTCAGAGACGGTTTCCCAATTTTATGTTTCCTTCCTAAGAGTCTTCCTAAGGGGAAGAATATGGGGAAACACCACATAGATATGACCATGTACATCGGATACATGGGGTTGAGTGGGAGTACCTATCACCATGTGTCTCTCTCTTCTAGTAGGTCCTTCCAATCATAGTTGAAAAAAATGCGAATTTTTTCAAAAATAAAAAACGTTTAGGACGTCCGGACGTTTCGAACGTTCTAATATTTTTTTTTGAATTTTTTTTTGGGGGGTGTTTTGGGCAGCGAGCTATGCTTCAGCCATTAGGGTCTTGCCTTCTATCTCTCCCTTGCCTTCTCCTCTTTGCACAAACTCTTGCCATCTAGACACTCTTTCCCTCTTTGCATTCAAGTTTCACCATGGGTAGAGCTTCTCATGTCATCCGTAACCATGCGAAAATTCATAGCCCTACCTCTTGGGAATGCAATTATTGCAAGGGCATGTATGGTGGCTCGGCATCCTGCATGAAAGGTCATCTCCTTGGGATCATCTAGTTGTTCGAGAGGCTTGGGAGCAAGAGTTTGCCTCATCTTCTAGTGGAGACGATGACTTGGGACGAGAGATGGTCAAGATTGCTTCTACATTTGGACGTATAGAGTCTGATAGTACATCTTCATGGGCTAGCACATTTGATGATGAGCCCATAGAAGATGTCTCTATCAAAGACATTACACAGTCATATTAGACTTCAGTTTGTATAGCGTGCAGCATGGTTCTATTTTATGGACACAGACTATAGTGTGATAATGATCGTTTGGATCATGGATTATCATGTTTGATCTAGATTTATGACATGGTTTTACCTTTTTTGTACGAGACTTGAGTCACGACTCATGATGTATTGTTTTCTAAGTTAAGTTTTTTATTTGTTTTTAGCACCAGATATGTAAATGAATGTAAGATATGCATTATTCATGGATTATTTGATTTTTTTTTTTTAATGTTGCGATAATATATAATACTCGTTTTTTATTTCCATTTTTTTAGTAATAATATATAATACTCGTTTTTTATTTCCATTTTTTTAGTACCCTACATACTAAATGTTTTAAAACCTGTTTTTAAAACTCGTTTTTAAAACTCGTTTTTAAAACTCACTTTGTACTATGCTTCCAATACCATTTTTTAGGACAAAAATGGACTTAAGGGAAAGGAAATGTCACATGGGAGCTTCCATCAAAAAGGTGTGAATCCATCATTTGAGCCTTGTATGATTGGGTTCTCACATGAGTGCCAAGTGGCATTCATGTGAGAAGCCAAATGGGAGTTCTTTGTATTGAATCGAAAAAGAGCATATATGCATAGAGGTATGTGGTTGAGAGGAAAATTAGAGCCAAATTCTCTGTGCAGTGAACTCCTCGATTTTAGATGATCATCATCTTTGAAGTTTGAGCTTGCAGATTGATAATAACAAGGGGCTTCATTGGGCGGCATCATGACACTTGGGGTGATTAGATTTGAGCATAGTCAAAATTTTGAGTTTAGCTTGTTTCGGCCTTCGAATGCACTATCACAACGACGGTGCAAGCAGTTGTGTCCATTTGTGTCAAACATATATATAGGTTTTGGTTCACCATCACAAGTACCTCAAAGTTTGTGATAGGTTTAGCAGAGCTCGACAATGTGTTTCTGTTCAACTTTTTGAGATAGAGTCAAATTTTTGCATCAAGGTATTTAATCACTGGCCATGGCTGAAAGCAATGATGTATTCCTTATGTTGGCTCTTGAGGAGAAGGTACATGGTATTAATTACCCATTGTGGGCATATATGATGCATCATGTATCGGTAGTAAAAGTGTTGTGGAATATTGTGCAGGGTGTCGAAAAACGTTCTACACACCTACAAATTCAATTATTGAAGGTGATGTAGATGGTGTTGAAGGTGTTGATCCTCAAGTTCTTGGTCGTGTTATAACTCCTATTGCACCTATTGCACCTATTGCATAGCAACTTCGTTCGGATGGCTGAGATGCACATGCACATGTGTCATACATTGATAGCATTGTCTGTCAAACATACTATCATCCATTATATTTGCTCGTGCAAGACAACAAAAGATGTTTGGGATACTCTTACAATATTATACCAAGCAAAAATGATGCTCGTATTGTTTATCTCTGAAAACAATTGTAGTGCGAGCGTACAAATGAAGGAGATTCTATGGACAATTTTATGACAAAGATCAAATGTTTGAAGTAGTTGTTGATTTTTGCTGATGAAATCTTGCTTGATGGATGATGTGAGCATATGAATGAAGGAGATTCTATGGACAATTTTCTGACAAAGATCAAATATTTGAAGAAGCAGATTTTCAGATGAAATCTTGCCCGATGGATGATGAAAGGAAATTTAAATGCCTTAACAGTCAAGGAGTTAGTCTCTGTTTTGTTGTAGGAAGGTTAGTCCAAGTAGAACATGTCAATTATGTGTGTTGTAGATCAAGCTTTAGCTAGTCAGAAGGGGAAAGGTAAATGGAGTTGTAACTACTAGTAAGCAAAAATTTGTAATGTTGCACAATGACAAAGATGACAAGAAAACAAAAAAAAAGAAATAATTTTGCAAGTATTTTAAGGCAAATGATCATGCCATAAAGAGTTGTCCTAAATTGGTTGCAAAAGAGAAAGAAATGGTTGTTGCAGAGGTCTCTACATTTATAACAGAGCTCCTTCAGAATGAAGAATGGGAAGCTATGACTCATCTTATCATGAGCACTATATGTTTTCAGTAGACTCAGATGTTTGATATTTTGATAGTGGTGCAATCAAACATAGTAACTCGCAACACAATTTGTTCACTTCACTTGAGCTTTCTCCTATAGGGAATACTCTCACATATGCTAACAACTTTTATCATGGAATGGGAGTTGGAAAGACCATTCTGATGGCTGTTAATGATAGTTCTTTCGAATTTCACATTGTCAGATGCCTTGTATGTGCGAGGGATCAAGAAAAATCTCTTGTCTATTTCAGCATTAGCCAAGATTGGCTTGGTTGTGAAATTTGTTGATGACAAATGTACAATTCATGACCTTTTGAATCGTGACGTTATTTTTGCTTTCGATATTTTATGTCGTGGGTTGTATAATCTTGTAGATTATGCAAAATCTGTGAATGATTCATCATGTGCAGGTTATGATTCATCATGTGCAGGTTATGATTCTTCGGCTTTCTTAGATGCAAAGCTTTGGCATGCACGCTTTGGTCATCTGAATTTCGTTAGTTTGCTTTGCCTATAGAAATCTCTCAAGTGGTGTCCTCTTTGCCCAAACTTGAGGCACTTTCTAAACATGTATGCTTGAAGGTTGCATTTTAGGCAAAATCTAGTGTTCCTTCTTCCCGAAAGATGGATCAGCTAGAGCCTCATAAATTGTAACTTGTTCATAGCTATGTCTATGATCCTATGCAAATACCTTCATATGGGAACTACCTATTCGTCGTGACTTTTTATTGATGACTTTTATAAGCATGCATGGGTGTATCCATTGAAAGAAAAGATTGAAGTGTTTATTTGCTTTAAACAATTCTTGGTTATGATTGATTATATGTGAGCATGTAAATTGGGCACCCTCCATTATAATTAAAGAGGGAATACATGTCTTCTGATTTTAATGCATTTTTGGTTGAGTGTGGGATAAAACATTAATGTATAGTGCCGTGTACACCTCAACAAAATGGAGTTGCTGAAAGGAAGTTCATGGAATTGGAGATGTTGAAGGTCAAACGTCAGGCTTTACCACATAGCCTCTGGCATAAGGTTGTTATGTGTCAACATATGTACTTAACAAGTGTCCCACCAAAGCATTGGAGTCTATCACTCTGTATGAGGCTTGGCATTGTCCTAAACCATTTGTTGCTCATGTGCATTTCTTTGGTTGTCTTGCATATGCATTACTGCCCTGAACAACAACGCAAAAAATTGGATGATAAAGGAGTGAAATGTATTTTTGTCGTTTATAGTTCTGAAAGCGAAGGCTCTTTGGCACTCTCCATTGTGATTGAAGAGGGAATAGATGTCTTCTAATTTTAATGCATTTCTGGCTGAGTGTGGGATAAAACATTAATGTATAGTGCCATGTACACCTCAGCAAAATGGATTGGCTAAAAGGAAGCTCATGGAAATGGAGAGGTTTAAGGTCAAAAGTCAGGCTTTACTACATAGCTTCAGGCTTGAGGTTGTAATGTGTACAACAAATGTACTTAACAAGTGTCCCACCAAAGCATTGCAGTCTATCCCTTTGAATGAGGCTTGGCATGGTCCCAAGTCATTTGTTGTTCATCTGCGTGCCTTTGGTTGTCTGGCATATGCATTAATGCTTGAACAACAACGCAAAAAATTGTATGATAAAGGAGTGAAATGTATTTTTTTTGTGTATAGTTTTGAAAGCAGAGGCTATCGTCTGTATCGTCCACATACTAAATGCATTCTAGTTAGCCGTGGTGTTGTTTTTATGGAAGATGCACTTAAGTCCTTACTTTCATGTACCAAGGAGATTGTAGTTAGCTATAAAGATATGTATGGCACATTGCTTCCTCTTTTTACAGGTGGACATTCAAGTGGTGGTCCAAATGAGGCAATTTCTTAGTCTTTACAGGTCTCAAATGATGATGTAGACTCATTCCATTTCTGATGCAAAGATACATGATGCACTTGTTGATGAGATGGTTGACATAAAAGATGCAAAAACTATGCCTACATGGTTGGTGTAGACTTTGAGAGAGAGCAAATCAGCTCATATCGTACTCGTTCAGGCTCTCATAGTGCTTGCTTTGCATCATATTGTTATACAATGGTTGTTTCTTATCTTGCTGATGAGAATGAGCTTGTTTCGTTTGATGAAGCACATAATTCAGGAAATTTGATGACTGTTATATAATCATAATATGATGCGATTATGAAGAATGGTACTTGGTCTTTATGATCTACCTCAAGGCGAAAAGGCCATTGGCACTAAATGGGTATATAAGCTGAAATGTAAGCTTGATGGAACAATTGACAGGCACAAGGATAGGCTTGTTGCAAAATGTTATGTTCAAGAGAGGCATTGATTTTGACATAGTTGTTTTTGACGGGTTTTTGACTTAACTTATGATGTTTACATGATGTCTGACGGGTGAGGTAAAACATTTATCATTATCTAATGTCACGTAAAATTTACCAAAAAAGTAAGAAAAAAAGGAGTAGAGACATCGCATAACAATGGAATTATGTTCATAACATTATATGAATGAGAAAACATTATATTTATCATATTTCACGAATCACATTCATACTTTGATGATGTGCCACGTGACATTACATTAACAATTACAATCACATAAGTAGAATAGCATGATTCATTATTCATGAATGATAATACTTTAGAAAAAGTGAGGATTCAAGATTAAAGTCTAAAGATGATCACTATCAAGCAAAATAAAGGCAAACATTATATCGTGAAATATGAATGAGAAAACATTATATTTATCATATTTCACGAATCACATTCATACTTTGATGATGTGCCACATGACATTACATTAACAATTACAATCACATAAGTAGAATAGCATGATTCATTATTCATGAATATGAAGGAGAAAACATTATATTTATCATA
This sequence comes from Ceratopteris richardii, assembly GCA_020310875.1. Taxonomy (NCBI): domain Eukaryota; kingdom Viridiplantae; phylum Streptophyta; class Polypodiopsida; order Polypodiales; family Pteridaceae; genus Ceratopteris; species Ceratopteris richardii. The sequence goes on along the minus strand of CM035419.1, from coordinate 30,917,423 downwards.
TTTCACGAATCACATTCATACTTTGATGATGTGCCACGTGACATTACATTAACAATTACAATCACATAAGTAGAATAGCATGATTCATTATTCATGAATGATAATACTTTAGAAAAAGTGAGGATTCAAGATTAAAGTCTAAAGATGATCACTATCAAGCAAAATAAAGGCAAAATGCAAGTAGATCAACAAAGGCATATTCACATGGATGTATCAAAAATCATGATAAAATGAGAGAATGTCACACATCCTCATGAGCTACATCATCATCATCATCATCATCATCAGCAATGGTGGAATCCACCTCCTCGTCCTCCTAATGCGACTCTCGTGCCTCTCTATAACAATATGAGCCAATTGAACAACTACCTCACCATCATGTTTTGCTTGCAATGCAATCAGTCTCTAATCATCCGCTTCTTTCTCTATCATGTCAAGTGTCACTTCTAATTTTTGGAATCCTCTTTCGTGAATTTTAGATATGAGGCAAAGATTTATATGAATATACGCTAATTTCTCAACATTCATAGGCAACAATATGTTTCGCCTCTTTGTATGTATCAATGAGAAAGTGTTCCAATTTCTTCCACAAGGTGAAGCACAAGAACCTTGTGAAGAATGCGAAGAGCTAACTTTTGTAAATTGGGAACACATGGTCCAAATTGTTCCCATCGTCTCACAGCATAATGCATTCTACTCTCATTTTGTATGTGTGGGACATGGAAATGCGCCTGACAAAGACTTAAATACATCTAATTCATCACATTATTGACTTGTTTTTTTAAATCACCACATGTGTCTCTCTCAATAACGTCCATCCATCCATTATACACCTCTGTATCCATGGATGGTGATGTTACCCTCCAAATGGGATGAAGAACATTACTTGCTGCATGTAGAGGAGTATGTAACATGTCCCATCTCTAAATACATAAAGATTTCACTTCTTCTAACATGGTAGAATCAATGCAATCCAAGGAGGATTTTTTTTTTTCAATCATTCTATCTGTGAGCTCATAAATCAACCCCATTGTCCTTCCTTCTCTATTTGCCAAACCTAAAATTTGTAGGATAGGGCTGCGTATAGTAACAACTCTCTCATATTCTAAAAAAAGGGACTCAACACGATTGCAAAAAGCTCTTCTACCTTTTGAATTTTGTTAACTATTTTTCTTGTATATTCAAGATGTACCATCAAAGAGCACAAACCATTGTATACACGCTCATCAAGAAAATTAGTAAGCATTATGAATGCATAAGCAAACCTCATGGGAGCTTGTTTTAACCAAATCTTTTTGGCTAAATTTTCTAAATAATGCAAACACAACAGGTTTCGTTGTTACAAATGTGACAATCTTTGTTGCGTTCTCCAATACGGGCTTCACCCATGCAAGCTTTCCAATGTCCTCAAATAGAGGATCCAAACAATGACATGTGCATCGTGTGTAAAAGATGTGAGGCCATTGTTCCTCCACCAAATAACTAGCCCGTATACAACTTGATGCATTGTCCATCACAACTTGGACTACATTGTCTTCTCCAATGTCCTTGATAGCGCCTTTCAAGATTTCAAAAAATAAACTCACGTGATTTAACCTCACAAGAGGTATCCACAGACTTCAAGAACACTGTTTCATAAATGCAAGAGACCATAATATTGATTATTGGTCTATTATCCAAAGGTCTTCTATGTTTCACGAATTTGTATTAGATCCCCTTCTATGGTTCTCACTTCTTCATGCAACACTTTTGATCTCAATTGTTGGTATGAAGGGAGCTTATAAGATTGCCGTACCTTGCCAACAACTTGGAGCATGTCAAGGAAATACGGACTTCTCACTTTCCAAAAGGAAATATCCTCTACGAAGAAATAACGACGGACCTCTTATTCGCCTATTTTTCTATCTTGGACATCCCAAGCTTTGTTCAAAGCCCCTTTTGAACTTTTTGCCCTATTCGTTGCATGACCTATAGAGGACTCTCCATGTCCACCGTCATCACATTGTGATATATCTGCATATGATTCAGCATGTGCGCACATTAGGATTGTCACTACCCAAAGTCACAGGGGGACGCGTCCCCGGGTCCTAGGGACGCCGGGACGCCGTCCCCGTAAGCAAATATCTCGGGACGCCTGGCGTCCCCTTACACCTGCCTGAAACAGCAAACCGTCCCCGGGACGGATTCTTGTGATGACTCTGTTTGGGGACGGAAATCCGGGACGGCTATTGTGTTGGGACAGTCTTTTTGGAAGAAAACTTCAAGTTCTTTTGGGTCTCTCTTTTAGAGTTTCTAAAGCTAATGTTAGGAGTCTCTGGAACCTTCTTGAGATCCACAAGAAACCATAAATAGAGGCCATTTTTCTCTCCAATTTTTCTCCTTGGATCTCGATTCTCATGTGTATGGAGGCTTAAGCTACCTTCAGCCATATGTGGCAACCCTCTCCACCCACTTACCCCTCTTCACCCTCTTCCTCTTTCTCCATACTCAATACATTTATGTTTGTCTTTAGATTTTTTGGTTTTACTTTCTAGAATCTCCACTACTTGTGTCTGTTGATCCATAATATGGTGCAACATTTTTTTGCTCTCAATGCTGATGATAATACATTATGTATATGAAATTTGTAGATGATGATGATGATGATGATGTTGATGTAGAATCTTGTGCTTTCTTGAGATGATGAACTATATATGACAATTCAAAATGTTCAAACTTCAAAGTGCTTGATACATGTTTCTACTTGAAAACCACTTTTTTTCTTTAGTTTTGTTCTTATTGGTCTTTTCATATGTAAATACATTATTGGGCATTATTTCTTTGATATTTTTGAAAAATCAGCAGTTTTATAGTGCCGTCCCAAGGACGCGTCCCCGGGACACCGTAGGCTCCGTCCCTGTCCCGGGGACACCACCGTTCTCGGGACCCGTCCCCGTCCCCGTCCCCGTCCTCTGGTGACATTGTCACTACCACTATAAAGTGTTTTCCCATGCAATTTCTTGCATATATCCTTCACATTTTCAGGTGCACTTTCACAAGTGAATACTTCATATCTCTTGAGGCAAAGCAAATGTGCTCTGACTCTATTTGCTTCCCCACCCCAAGTATGGGAACAATATTTGTACCTGACATTGAAATCGCATTTGGGTTAAGTCTTCAACTTTGTGACGAATTCCCATTCGGCTCTTGGTTTGAGAGGCATCTACGCAAGGTTCAACCATAAAAAAAAGATCCAATTAGGCTCTCCTATCTAGAGTTCATAAAGGAATGATAAATCATAATATGTGTAATGTCAATTGACGTTGCACATATATTTATATCATATATGAATCATGAATGCAATTTGTAGTTATAGCCCATAGTCTATAGCTTGTCAATAAAGAAGGGCGTGCATGATATATCATGTGGCCATGCAATTAATTGGCTTTTTCAAGACTAAAACAATGGATGTGGCCATGCCATTAATTGGCTCTCTAAAGACTAAAACAGTGGATGTGGCCATGCCATTAATTGTTGTCTCAATGCTGCTTCACATATACATAAGCATATGTGGATGAGCTATGAGCACTCAGAGCCAGACATAATTGGGCACAGAGAGACTTAGACAAGCACATAGAAGCTTAGAGAAGCACATAGAAGCTTAGAGAAGCACATAGAAGCTTAGAGAAGCACATAGAGCACACATGATATGTTGCTCACTAGTCCTAATGAGAAGCATACCCTGAATTTAAGGGTGACTTGTGCCTCTTTTGAGATGTCAGATTTGGGGCATTTGCATCATTATTTGGGAACTCAATTTATTCAAGTTGATCAGGGAGTAGCTTTGTTTCAAAGAAAGTATATTGAGACATTATTGCAATGTTTTAGTCTTGAAGATTGCAAACCTATTGCCACTCAGGTTTATGATTGAGGCTTAATGATGTTGGAGATGCATTTGATGTCGTTCTCTATGAGCATGCTCTTGGATGCTTGATTTACTTATGCGTAATTTTTCCTCATATTTAGTTTGCTCTCTTTGAGACGAGAAGGTTTATGCATTGTCTAGGTGTCAAGCATTGGTAGGGAGTCAAACTCATCTCTTGCTACTTGAGTGGTACTGGACTATTTGGATTTTATTACCCCATAGGGGGATCATTATCGCTAGATTTACATTCCTTTTTTGACTTGGTTTGGTTGCTATGACACTAGTGTGTCCACCAGTGGTTTTTGCTTCATGCTTGGTAGCTCATACATCTCTTGGTTGAGCAAGAAAAAGCCTCCTGTGGCCACCTCTAGTTGTGAGGCTGAGTAGAGGAAAGCTTTTAGAGACTTTTAGAGAGACTACTGAACTTGTGTGGCTTAGAAATGCTTTTTGACTTATTTTGATGTTGGTATGTCTTTTGCCACCAACATCTTCGTTGATGGTTAGAGTGTATTGGCACTTATGAGGAACCTTGTACTCCATGCGTGCACAAAGTGCATTGAGGTGCACTATCATTATGTCATGGAGAGGTTCTCTGCTAGAAAGATCAGTTTGCTTTATGTGCCGACACAAGATAATGTCACATACTTTTTCACAAAGGCTCTGCCTAGGGAGAAGTTTGAAGCTTTTTGCAAAGGGCTTACTTCCTTTTGTGGATTGATTTCTTTTCACATAGTCGGCACTTCCTTATACATGAGTGCTAGCTCTTTGTTCACCGCATCACTCTCTGGGTGGGGGGGGGGGGGGGGGAGGGGGTTTGTTGATATTATTTCAATAGTGATGTGTGAAGACACTTAAGACTGGCAAGGCACTTTTAGAAGGCTTTTCCCCTGTCTTCCATTTACTCCTATTACCCTGATAAATCATTTATCTTTGTAAATTCACCTGACACATTTTGTATTGTGTTGTTCTCCAAGCTTCTTCTTCTTCCTTGTGTTGTTTGTGGGCTTCCTTTAGACCTCAAACTCCAACAATTGCTAGCTGAAAAAGTGTTGTTGTAGATACTTGTAGAGATCATGCCATTGTCCATAAAAATATGATAAGACTTTGACATGAAGAGCAGTCTATACGACAAATAAAAGGAAAACTCAAAAAATTTTGCCATACTCTTCTCAACCAAATACTACTTGGAAGGATAGAGATAGATATGGGAAAGTAATAGACAACATATAGATTTAGAGACACTTTCTTAACCATCAAGGTTGATGAGGCCTCTCTAATCAAGATCATATGTCCTTATGCATACCTATTGACAAATGAAAAATATAAAACAAGATGATATGGTTTAACATGAATACCTTATGGATGAAGAAGTTTCAACATCTGCTCCATCTATGTCATCTTGAATATCTTCTTCTGCCATCTTTGCTTCATCTTCTTTTTTCTTGAAACAAAACTGTCTTTTGTCTTCCCACCACAAATTTTGCATGGGTTGATAATAAAACAATCTGTCTCTTTGTGGTTTGTTCTTCCACATTGCTTACATTTCTTAAGTTTTTGACTTTTGTTGCGTAAGAACTTCCATTGAGGTTCTCTTCAACCCTTAATCTCTTCTCCTCTTTTGGATTGCTGTCATTACTATGTCAAGATTAGGATTTGTCTTGTTGTGTAGAATAATGACAATCATCTGTTTGTAGGAGGTGGATTTTTCAAAAGAACTTCAATTGCAATTTCTTTTGAAATTAGAGTGTTCATCCCAACCAATTGTACTAAGTAACCTTTAAACTTGTTCAAATGCTTTGCCATTGATTTTGAACCCTTCGTTTCTAATGGGAAGAAGGATATAAGAAGCGATATGAGAGATTGTTGCATCCTTGTGGCAATTAGTCCTTCCAATTTTACCCATGCTTCGCTTGCACTTTTGATGCTTGTAAGATGATGGATAAATTCATTACTTACTCATACCTATAGTCGGCAAAGCTTTTCTGTTTCTTGATAAAGCCTCCCCACTTGGTCCTTGATTTTTAGGTAAAGTGGTAACCCCTCCTCCTTGTGTAGCCCCTCTTGCTTGGGTACTTCCTCTTGCACAGGAGGATCATGATGAGGCAACAACTTGAGCCCGTTGAGCTTGTGTGCTGTAGCTCTGAATAGTCCAACACCTCCATGTTCAAGTCTTCTAACTTCAGCTTCAACCTCATCCCATAGGTTAGTGATCATGATATAATATTGCAGCCTTGTTTGCAAAGCGTGAAAATTATCACCCTTGAACCTATCTAGGGCGTCCATGGAGCTCATTGCTATCTCCCTCACTTAAGCAAGTTATTATGCTCAAGAAAAGTCTCTTTAAAACTCTCAAACACACATGCTCTAGTACCAATTGTTGGTTTTTAAGAGCCACAATCAATATATTTAGAGAGAATAGAGAGAGACAATAAAGATAATGTACATAAGAGATTGACAAAGGGAGCAAAATAGCTCCAAAAATAAACTCAAATATTGCACAAAATACTTACAGAAGTATTGTCCAAAACCTTAATCTAGAGCTTGAGAGAGATGGTATGCAACAAGGTATATGAATTATGTGTGTATGTGCCTTCTTTATATAGAGTTTGAGTACGCTTTTCAAAAGCTGGAAAATCCGGAAAGAAAGCTCCAAACGATGTTTCACACAAATTTGGCCACAAAACGTGGAAGACAACTTTTGGGTATTTTTACGATATTTGTTTTATTACACTTTTGGTGCTTTTGGTCATATTAAATCATGGCCTTTGATTTTGATGCTTTTTGGATTTTAAATCTTAGCCTTTGGGTAAAAAATTGACGAAAAGCAAGTTTTGACCTAAAATTAGGGTTTGACTTTTGAACCCTCTAATCAGCTCCAAATCTAGCATGTTATACATCACTTGATAGCTCTTGAGTAGCCCTTTTTAACTATCTAATAAACATTTTTTGCATATTTTGACCAAAGGTGACCAACTTTGGCCCTGGAAATTTTTGCATATATGTATGATCCTTCTTGTGGAAGTTTCATTTCCAAACATTGGTCCACCTTGAGTGTTGAGGAAGTATGTTTGAGTCTATAGACTATCCTTTATCTTGCATCCCATGTATTTGTCTCTATCCTTCTAACTAGTACTTGATTGAGAAGAGTAGAGATTAGTCAATTCTCTTTGTGATGTCTGTTGGGGGAGGACTCGTCATGATTCATAGTCCTTGTGTGTGCTAGCGGACAGTTGCATGACACCGTAAGGTTATAATCAAGAGCATACAAGTACCTACACAAACTACAATGTCAGCTTACAAAATGCCTACCTGGCATATGCCCCTTGTGTCAGGTTAGGAGGAGATTGTTAGAAATAGCACTCTTTTACAAGGGAAGATGCAAGTATTTCAAAAAATTCAAGTCTGGAAAATTCAATAAAAAGTATGGTCAAAGTTGGCAAAAAAGATGGTGATAAATGGTAAAAATGTGCAAGACAAAGTAAAGGCGGATTTGGAAAGTATTTTTCAAGAGCTATCCAACCATATATAACACTTGAGTATTTGGTAGGTATTTGAAGGAGAAAAGTTAAACCCTAAATTCTGGTCAAAGATTGAAGAAAACAAGTCAAAGTCAGGTCAAAATTGATGAGAAGCGGCAATATTTGATTGGATAGGAGTGTAAAATATCAAAAGTAACCCATAAGATAATAAAAATTTTTTGAAAATAGCCCAAAAAAAGCCAATACCGGAATTCACATCACGAATTCCAAAAGAGGGCTTTTTGTAGCTTCTTTGATGAGCTTTCAACATGGGAAAAAGTTATATAAAGACAAGCATACAATCATGTAAATCATCACTCAAGGTGGAGATCTTGGCTTGGAGCTTGGTGGGGAGTAACTTCCCTTCATTGGGAGAGGAAGTGAGTTGAAGTTGTGTTATCTTCTTCTTGTGCAAGAGAGTGATAGCCTTAGAGCTTATCTGCACTAGGAGGAGAGTTCTTAGTCATGGAGATTGTGGAGTGATGAGGAGAAGCTACAAACTATGTTTCAAGCATCCTTTTATGCTTCTTGTAACTTCATGCACTTCATCTTTTGATATGTATGAAATATATGTGGAGCTTGGCTCCTCTCTCTCTCTCTCTCTCTCGTTCGTCTTGTCTATTCTCCATCTTGTCTCTATTTTCTCTATGTCTCAATATGTGGGCCTAAAAATCAACCTTCCACACACTCTCATCAGTGCTTTGCTCTTGCTAAGCAGCAGATTTTCTGTTCCACACTGTTTTCTTGCTGGACTAGGTTATTTTCAGCCATCTACTTCCATCGAGAAGTGTTTGCAGCTCTCGTTATAAGAGAAGGAAGTCCTTATACCATATTTTGTTGGCGTTCGCTCACGTACACAGCACATAAACTGAATATTCTTTATTCAGCCTATCCTCCTTAGAACCATTAAGTTTTCAGCCAATTACATTCATATGTATATACACATTATAGTAGTCATTCTTTCAATTCAAATTTTTCACAGTAGTATTTTTACTCATTTGTTATCTCTTGCATTTTTCTCTATTATCTATCTTCTCTCATCTACATTCTTTGTAGTGTATGTTTGCAAGTTATTCTAGTGTGGGGAAAATCTTGTGAACTTATGTGGGTCTACCTGCTTCCAACACTTGGGTACCAATGCTTATTTACACATGCATACTTGTTCCCAAGATGGGAGATTATAGAGATAAATTAGAACAAGAGGATATACTTGTTGTAATGTTTAACTATCCTATGTGGATTTTTATGATAATGATTCTAGGATTTGTGGAATATTATCAATGGCAAGTATCCAAGATTAAGACAAAGAGATGATGTTGGTTCTTCTTCCAGAGGGTTTGCTGTTTCAATTTTGTCAGCAAACGAACGAAGAGGTAGTTTTGTCTTCAACCACAGACAAGGACATACAACATCGTCAACTTATTGAGGAGAAGTCTAGATGGGATTCAAGAGATTCTCAAGCACTCTCTTGTTGCGATGGGTGTGAAGCATCACATATACCTCAAATTAGGTCATGCAAAACCTCTCATCAAGCTTGATTGGAGTTGGAGAATCTCTATAAAAGAAGAAATTTTTCAAGGAAAGCTAGTCTCAAGAGGGTCTTAGCCAATACATGTATGAAGGTTGGTAATTCAGTTCCTCACATATGCTTAAGTTGAAAGATATCCGTGATCAATTTCTCAATGTTAGTTTAAATTTTTTGATGAAGAGATGATAACCACACTACTCAATTCTCTTCTTTCTTCGTATCTTTCCTTTGTCATATCTCTCTCTCTTTCCACGAGGGATAGAAAATTAACATTTAAAGAACTTTAGTTTTTGTTACTTCACGATGAGGATCAACAAAAAAGAATGGAGGAGAATGATTAAACTATTGTATCTTCATCAAAGGGAAAGAAGGAAAGAAAAGAGAACAAGAAAAACGAAACTCAATCACAATCTAAGGGTAAAGGCAAGTCTTCTACTTCTAAATCCACTTTGACATCTTTTTCTCCCTTTACATCTACTACATCTACACTTGAAGCTCAACCTATTTTATGTACACTTGAAGCTCGGGCTACTCCATCTATATCTACCTCTAAGAAGAGAATTTTCTATTACTACAAAAAGTCTGATCATCAAATAGTGGAGTGCAGGAAAAGAATTTATAACAAAAAGAAAAGGGTTTTAGGTAACAATGCCGCATGCGGAGGATAATTCAAAAGGTAAGTGTTCAAGTGACGATGCTTTTGCATGTGTCAAGTTAGAGGGGTATCTTTTGATCAAGCAATGTGGCATGCAATATTAGAGAATCCATGGATATTTGATTTTATAACTGCAAAAGCACATGACCGAATGCAAAAAGATATTTTCTTCTCTTACTAATTCTTCAAATAGAAGAGTGACTATTGAATATGGTCATGTTTTGGGTGTTGCTAGTGTCGGTGATGTCATACTAAAGTCAAGAGCAGGTGGGATTTTCAAAATTTCTAATGTTCTTTATGTACCAGATATAAAGAAGAATTTGCTCTCTATTTCAACTTTTATAAGAGATGGTCATAGAGTGGTCTTCAAGAAAGATTCATGTGAGAATCTTATTCCAAGAGCATTGTCCACTACAAGTGAACATAGAAGTGGGATGTTTGTTTTATAAATGATTAGCCACATTAATGTTGCAAGGTCGTCTACATCACCAAAGGCAAGCATGGAGCTTTGGCATGAAAGATATGGCCACATTAATTACGTAGCTCTCATGCACAAGAAAGGAGGTATAGTTGGAAATTTGCCTACTTGTGCTTTATCAGATGATGCACATTCATATGAAGGATGATTGGAAGGAACATTACACAAATTATTTTTCAAAAACCTTGACACACACAGGTTAAGAGGACTTCCACACACTAGAAACTTTGTACCCATACACCATGTGAACCAAAGAATGTAGATGAGAGAGTGTAGACAATAGATAAGAGAACAGAAATATGGAACGGGTAGAAATACTACTCCTAAAAAGCTTGAACAAGAAAGACTGACTATCTACAATGCGTGTATATACATATGAATGTAACAGGCTGAAGTCTGCAAGGTTCTAGTTACAAAATATGAGAGAAAAATACCTAGGGTTAATAAAATGTGTGTGTGTGCTGAGAAAGTGATTGATAATAGGCAGAACAAGGAAAAAGAACCTATGTGCTGTGTATGTGTTATAACAACACATACACAGCAGGTATGCTGTAAAAACACCTTCCGCTGATGTAGAATGCTGGAAACACTTTGGTACAGGTAACAGCACTGTGAAGTGTAGTGCAGTGGTTTTACAGGTATTAGCAACTCCACGACAAGAATCTGCAGCAAGATGCAGTACTATACAGCTCACACGACTGGTACACAGCACCATAAGGTTGTATGTGATGTATATGAGAGAGAGCTTATGTGCCTGTTTATAGAAAACATGGGAGAACAGCTTTTGGCCGAAAAACTCCTGAATAAGTAGTTGGTAGAGCTTTTTTCAGTGTGGTTGACGATCTGGTACAATTTGATGACATGACAGCCGTAAAATTAGGTGCCTAGAATATTTACCCTAGGATCTTGAATTATTCCAGATTTAATCCCGATCATTAATTTGAAATAACTTATGTTTACTTTTTTAGCAAGTTTCATGATAAGGAGGGTTTGATTTTTGAGGGCCTTATAGTGGTCACATGAGTAAATGCTATATATCATCGGATAGCTCTCATTGAGTATTTTAAGAATATGTGATAAAAAGTTTTGGCCAATTTTGACCATCTTACCAATTTTTGGGAAATTATTTTGCTGAAATTAGGGTTTTCTGGGAATAGGGTCTTCTGTTCAATAATGGCATTGTTTCTAACAATGTGAACATCTTTAAAAAAATGATGTATTCGATACATTGTTTGGTTTACAAAATAAAACTATGGCTAGGAGGTGAAGGAAGGTGGAAGTGTAGAACTACAAGGAGCAGTGTGGGGAAGAAACTTAGATTGACATGCTCGAGGTCTAATCCATTGATTGATACAATGATACAAAGACCAGTGTGGGGGTGTTACATCCCCAAAATTAAAGGACATCTGGATGGGCGCTTGTAGTTAAAAGTGTCCGGCCAAATATGAACTGGCCTGTGAACTGGGGCACCTCATTTGAGCCTATGGGGGGCTCGTGGTATGGGACGCCAGTCCCTTGTAGGTGGCTGCCCGCTTGGCTGTAGGCTCCCAGGCTCGGGGGTGAACCCGTATTCGCTCTATGGCTGGGAGGTGAGTTTGATGTCCGCCCTTCTATTGTTTGTGAATATGGCTTGTGTCTTGTCTTGTCCAGCAGAAGCAGGGAGGATCCTAGAGGTTATAACATTGGTATCAGAGCAGCTCTCTGCTTGTGTGGAAAAGGGAGGACAACGTGCACAAAACCATTAGAGCTCATGGAGCCGTGATGGCTCAGCTTGACATGCTTCTCACCCTCTTTGCATGGGGTGGTATGGTACGCTTCCAGCAAGAGGAAGGAGCAAGGGGAGCACATGCAAGCCGATGGTTGGAGAACACAGGTAAGTCCCTCTCTTCTTGTGTTTTCCATGTATGTAGGTGGCTGGATGATTGGTACTCTCCAACCGCATGCTTGTTGGAAGCCATGGCTGTTGCCTTTCCTCTACTGCAGAGAAGGGAAGGAAGCAACATGGGCTTCCCTTGTGTGTGGCTGGGTAGAGAAAGAGGGCTGTGTGGGAGCAGCCAACTTAAAAGGAGAGAGGCAAGAAAGAAGCATACATCAAATATTTGATTGCTGGATGCCCTTCAGCCCTGTTGGGTGAAGAAAATTTGATGAGCACTGCTGATTTTTGTCCATGACGCATGCCTAGAGGGAAACCCATCATCAGCCTATAAGATGCATTTGGTTGGCCTTAGGAAATCACATGTACACTCAGAAATGAAGGGGCTGGATGGGAAAAGATGAAAGGAATGGGATGGAGCTTGTACAGAGGGCTGGACAGCCACTATATCTATTGGTTGCTCCCTCTTTGCACTCCATCCCAGCCTAATTTTTTTCTTAGCAGCACCTCTATATGAGTGCACAGTGGTGCATGGCTGTAATTCATCCATCAGTTGATGGAAAGAAGGTAGTCATATTCCTTTAGCAGCAGGGCATCATTAGGGCAGCTGTAGTAGATGGGCAATGGTTTTTTTTACCTTGCGCAGGTAATAACTTGGGCTGCAAGGCAATTACTTGGGCTACAAGGGAATAACTTGGGCTGCAACACAATAACTTGGGCTGCAAGGCAATTACTTGGGCTGCAAGGCAATTTACTTGAGCTGCAAGGCAATTACTTGGGCTGCAAGGCAATAAACTGGACAAAAGGAATCTTCCATTTGGGGTGCTCCACATGGCATAAATTTGGCAGACCCACCTCATCAAATTGGGCGCATGCATTCTTCTTCATACATTCTATGTGGCTGGTATTACTTGGGTGATGTGTACAATTAGAAAGTTTTGAAAACTTTCTTAATTAATTAAGGACGTAGCTGGAAAATAGTGGAAGTGGGAGGATTTTAATTTAGGAACATATGAATGGGCGTCTCCTCTCTTCATCTTGGCATAGCACACATTTACCAAGATTGCATGCAGAGAGAAGAGTCCTTCACACCTCATGCTCTATACTTGCACTTTCAGGCATTCCACCTTCTTCTTCGTCATGGAGATGTTCCCACAGCCCATTAATTCTCAGCCATCAGCTTTAGCCAGTCCGGTTCAGCCAATGGTAGATATGATGACTTCCATACCCTACATACAAGCACGGGCTACGTCTCGAAAGGGGTCTTCTTCCCCAATACTTCCATAACATCTGGATTTATACTTGGATGCATAGATTAGGAAGTCTGTATATTCAGATCTTTGACTCCATTAGATGAGCCATGGCGGTTATTCATGAGTACACTCACCTTCCTCTTTGATTAGGATGTGGCAAGAAGAGACCCTGGATGCATATTCACGGGGATTCTGAGGATCTTGGACATCGACCCAAATCCTCGAGGATCTATTGGATCCTATAGCTGCTCATATGGAGTGGGGATGTCGGAAGGAGTACTTCTTTGAAGCGCCCATTGGGTGTGACTACAGACATGAGAGGGATTGATTAGGGTACGGCCCTGACTATCCAAAGAAATCCTTGGGGAGGATTTTACCTATCAAGGTGGGACTGAAGCTAGATAGTCGAGGAGACCTATGGCGAGGGTCATACCTTGCAAGGTCTACAACCTTCGTGGAAGAGATTTCCACTTGACGGCTAGTGGTTGATAGAGGATCCGGGTCATCCTTGTGACCCTATGGATACATACCATCCGCTTCCACGATCATAGGCTTACTATGGGACGAAGGGAGATAGTTGTCTACCTCATGCCACATGGTGTGACTAAGAGTCACATGAGTGATTGGTATTCTTTGTGATCTTTTTTGAGATCCATGGCTATTGACCTATATGGTCTCATGTGGATGAGACCCGATCTTAGATACATAGATGGGTCCTTCCAGACATGTACGATTTTCATACCCTTGTGGGGAAGGTCCAATTTCTCTCTCGTAGGTCACTATTTGTGATCAAGGACGAGTTGAGGGGTTGATGGATGATTATGGAGGTGCTATGACTATCAGTCTACATCCATAGGCATTACGTTCTGAGAGAATTTCCACAAGGTGGGTCATAGGCCACATTTGTCGTGAGACCACCTAAATTGGGACATTTGCACATGTTTCTGTTGTATATATCTTGTGGGAGGCATTCGAAGATGCGTGCCATGAGAGAGAGGATATTGGGTGCCTCTATATCACCGTTGGAGATTGCCATGTGAGAGAGGATCTTATTCCTCCTTGACCAGTGTTACATTCCCAAAATTAAAGGACATCTCGATGGGCGCATGTAGTTAAAAGTGTCTGCCCAAATATGAATTGGCTGCACAGTGTGAACTGGGGCACCTCCTCATTTGAGCCTATAAATAGGACCCATGGGCTCATTTGTGAGACATCTCTTGCGTGTGGCACTTGGACTCTTGGCCCTTTGGCAGAGCCTCATCACCCGTACTGGTGGGGGGCTGGTGGTATGGGACGCCAATCCCTTGGAGGTGGCTGCCCGCTTGGCTGCAAGGTCCCAGGCTTGGGGTTGAGCCCGTATTGGCTCTACGGCTGGGAGGTGAGTTTGATGTCCGCCCTTCTATTGTTTGTGAATATGGCTTGTGTCTTGTCTTGTCCAGCAGGGAGGATCCTGGAGGTTATAACAGGGGGAAACAAGGCACAAGGATTTCTATCCAATGTACACAGAAGCACCAATACAATAGGGGGGAATTGAAGGCAAAATGATTCCTTCATGAGAATAGATCCAACATCAGGTGTTGAGGAATCTCAATGTATGCATGGTAGACACCTTGATTGGATGTCGCCCTCAGTATGCTAGAATGACCCAATTCTCCTCTATAATCCTTGATGCTCTTGTGCGCAACTCTAATTTTCTAAATCTCCTCATGTCCATTGCTCTATCTGTAGTGTCATCAGTACAGGAGAAGTTGACCTTGTTGTGATGGAGTATGAATTAAGTTGGAAAAGATGCTCTCTGTTCATGATTTCTTGGTGTCCAATTGCACCAGGACTTGTTACATGAGTCTAGTGATCATTGTCCATGTGAAAGTGAGAGTGTGCATCCAAAGAATACCGGAAGGGAGAGAGTTTGTCCATATTAATCCCATGCATGTAGAACAATGAATTCATCTGGCTATACCAACAAGATGTGTCTCCTTGTAAGGTTGATTATCTCGAGGAATGCATATATGATATACCTGTGTGGAGGCGTCCTATATGTTGGAAGTTTTGTCTATTTTTCATGCCTAATTCTCAAAAGATGAACCTGTTTTGACTAGCCAATCAGTTGCCTCTTTTGACTCTGAACTACTTAAACCTTTGTCAGCAGCGTTAACCTCTTCCAATTTTGTTCATCATATTTTTAGCCTTAGGAAAATTAGAGTTTTCTTCATAAAAACAAGACGGCATATTTTCTGATCTTTTAATTATCAAAATCCAGATATTTTTCTTATTATATTGAAACAAAGCAAATTTTGATAGTGAGAAGGTGCAAACTCTTAATTAATACCTCAGCTTTAAAATTCGTGACTGCTGCTTTCTGCTTGTTATGTGTACATCTGCTGGTGGAGATTATCTGCTGATGTCTGAGTTAAGAAATCAGATCATATCTAGTCTTCTATTAATCTGCTTGACTGTATTTACAGCCACAAATAATGTCTGTTTGGATCATGTTCTATATCTGGTGTAGGAAATTCACTGGAGTTGCTTATATTTGCTGGAGATTCTTCATAGATCTGTTTATGTTGTACACCTGATAGGCCGAGCATTTAGTGGTATGTGATGCCAGGTGAGTCATTGTGGACCCTATGGTGCAGAAATGAGTCTGATATCTGCCCTCTAGGTTCGTTGAGTGTGGCTGGTGTTTTGGCTTGTTAGCAGAGAGGGTCCTGGCTCGAGATTAGCATTGAGATAAGAGCATCACTCTGATCGTGGGATGAGCCAAAGCAATATGCATAAAATTGTTGAGCTCATGGAGTCTGGATGGCAGGGTATGACAAGTCGTCTACCCTTTGCATGGGGTGGTATGGGACGCTTCCAGCAGGAGAGGAGAACAAGGGGGCACATGCAATGAAGTATTTCAATGGCGTGCACCACACTGGACTCTCCTTCTCGAGAGCTCCACGACGATATGCTCAAAGTAGAAAACCGAGCTCTGGTCACCACACACAGTACTCCGCACAGATGTTGTAGAATACGCAGAAAACACAGTACACAGGGAGCACGAAGACAGACTTCTTAGGTCTTACAAATGCGGTCGAACTTACAGTCTGTGACTGACCAGGCCACTATATGTTTTATTAAAGAACATATACAAAGAAGTGTCCGGTGGCCATTTGGCCTTTCACATGGACACTAACGGTAACAATCTCCCACTAAAGGCCAATATGGCCAGAGTAACTATGGGAGAAAAAAGAAAGAATGATAAAGAATACCTGAGTGTAAGTATACAAACTATACCTCCCACCTGATGGGCATGTTACACAGTATACAAGTGACTGTGTAAGATCAAGAATCAAGTAACCCCCATCAAGTGACAACAGTGTCGAAAGCTATCCTGTGGTAGAGCTTTAGTCAAAGCATCTGCAGCATTATCTCGAGTGTGAACCTTCTCAAGAATAATGCTCTCAGTGGCTAAGCAATCTCTAATGAAGTGATACCTCACCTCAATGTGCTTGGTCTTTGCATGATAGACCGGATTCTTAGCCAAAGCAATGGCACTCTGACTATCACTGAGCAAGTGAGGTACATGCTGAGGCAAACCCATATCACAAGCAAGACGAGAAAGCCACAATGCTTCCTTACATGCCTCACTTGCTGCAACATACTCTGCTTCTGTGGTGGAAACAGCTGTACATTCTTGAAGACGAGATCTCCAAGAGATAGCACCTCCAACAAAATGAAAAATGTACCCTGATGTAGACTTACGATTGTCTACACAACCAGCATAGTCAGAATCTGTGTAACCAATAATGGATGCTTTCCCTCTACCTAAGCATAGACACTTGTCCTTAGTGCCACTCAGATATCTCAAAATCATTTTGACCGCTTCCCAATGTTTCTTGCCAGGATTAGACATATATCTGCTCACAACTCCCACTGCAAATGCAATGTCTGGTCTCGTAGCTACCATAGCATACATGAGACTACCAACAGCAGACTGATAGGGAATTTTGGTCATGAATTCCTTTTCCTCATCTGATTTGGGGCAGTCATCCTTGCTCAATTTCACATATGTGGGTAAAGGTGTACTCAATGCCTTTCCACCCTGCATATTGAATCGATGAAGTACTTTGGATATGTACTCACTTTGAGACAAGTATATGCATCTTTTACTCCTATCACGAGTAATGCGCATGCCAAGAATATGTTTGGCATCCCCCAAATCCTTCATATCAAATGTCTGACTCAACTTCTTTTTGAGAATTGACAAATCATAAGAGGACTTCCCAGCAATCAACATATCATCGACGTAAAGTATCAAGCATATCAAGCGGCCATCAGAACATCTCTTTGTGTAGAGACAATGATCCTCATTGCTCCGAGAATAGCCTTGGGACTTCATAAAAGCATCAAACTTTTGGTACCATTGTCTAGGAGACTGTTTAAGTCCATACAAGCTCTTCTTGAGCTTACAAACTAGACTTTCCTTGCCAGGAACTACATAACCCTCTGGTTGTTCCATATAGATCTCATCTGTAAGATCTCCATGCAAGAAAGCTGTTTTCACATCCATTTGGACTAGCTCTAAGTCCTCCATTGCAACGAATCCAAGCAACATGCGCAAAGTAGTCATCTTGACCACTGGGGAGAAGATTTCCTCAAAATCAACACCATGTTGTTGCTTAAAACCCTTTGCAACAAGTCGTGCTTTATATTTTGGAGAAGCACTATCTGATGTGAATTTCAGCTTATATACCCATTTACATGGTAAAGCTTTCCTTCCCTTTGGCAAAGGTACTAAGTCCCAAGTACCATTCTTGTGAATAGAATCCAACTCACTCTTCATGGCACGCTCCCACTTGACATGATCCTCTGTCTGCATAGCCTCTTTGTAGCAAGAGGGCTCACCGGCATCTGTTAGCATAACAAAATCTAAACCTGGAACATATCTATCAGGTGGATATGAGACACGTGCAGAACGTCTCAATGGTTGTTGAACAGGAACATGTGCAGACTGATCTGAATGGACATTCTCTTGAACATCCCTATGTGCAGCATTTTTATGCATGCTAACCGGAGGACTAGTATCCTCAAACACCACTCTTCTCACTTCAACCTCCTTAATCGGCTGTTTATGCATCTTAGACTCATTAAAAATGACATCACTACTTTTGATCACTGACCGTGTTTCAGGATCCCATAAGCGATATCCAAATTGTCCTTCTCGACCATATCCAAGAAAAATGCATTTCTTTGACTTATGGTCCAACTTCTGTCTAAGATTCTTGGGTATATGAACATATGCTTCACACCCAAAAACTCGAAGATGATCATAATATGGTGGTTTCCCTGTCCATAACTCTTGTGCCACTTTCAGACCTTTGGCAGTACTAGGTGAAAGGTTAATCACATGAACTGCAGTCAATACTGCTTCTGCCCAAAAACCTTGTGAGAGGTTTGCATGATGCAACATAGAGACTACTCTATCTTGAATAGTTCTATTCATCCTCTCAGCTACACCATTCTGTACTGGGGTATAAGGAGCTGTAAACTCTCTACGAATCCCTCTACACTGACAGAAAAGGCTGAATTCATGTGAGGTATACTCACCCCCATTATCTGAACGTAAAGCCTTAAGCTTAGTTCCTTTTTCAGTCTCAACTGAAGCAAGCCATTTTCTGAAAGTAGGGAATACATCATCCTTCGATTTGATAGGATATACCCAGACTTTTCTAGTAGCATCATCTATGAAAGTAACAAAGTAAAGAGAACCACCTAAGGACCTAGTGGGCATAGGACCACACACATCTGTATGAACAAGATCTAAAGGCTGAATTGAAGAGTCAATGTGCGTTTTATGCACATTTCTGGTTTGCTTTCCATATTGACAATGCTCACAAAATGAAAAATCAAAGAAAGATAACACAGGTAAGTAGCCAGAACGAGAAAGATTTTCCATTCCACTACGAGATATATGGCCCAAACGACCATGCCAAATACAAGCCATAGGCTGTTCAGTAACAGCTAACAAGTGTTCTTTCTGTGATACAAATAAAGGGTAAAGTGAGCCAACTTTCCTTCCTTTTGCAATAACCATATTGCCCTTTGATATACGAAAGGACTGAGCATAGAAGACCACCTTGTAACCAAGGTCATCAAGTTGACCAACTGACATCAAACTGCGTGATAACTGAGGTACATGGCGTACATTATGCATAGTAAATTTTGAACCGTTAATGAACTGCACAACCACATCTCCAATCCCCACAACATCACACTGGTAAGAGTCACCAAGTCTCACGGTACCAAGAGACTTTGCTGCATAATTAGAGAACCATTCTCTATGTGGTGTCACATGGAAAGAAGCACCAGAATCTAGCAGCCAGGTGTGGGAAAGAGAATCAGCCATAAGTGCCTCAGATGGCACAGTACTATCAAGTGTCAACACATCAGCATCATCAGAAATAGCATTAATTTCTTCAATCTTCACAGTCGAAGTAGATGGTGCAGGTAACTGTTTAACATGCCCATCAACATTCTGTCCTTTACCTTTAGCATTCTTTAATGCATAACAGTCTTTCTTCATGTGTCCTTTCTTATGACAATAATGGCATTCAATATCCCTCTTCCTTGATTTACTTCTGCTCTTATTCCGTTGACCATTCTTTTCCTTGTTCTTGCTCCTGCCACGTTGTTGATTCTTTTCTTGGTAAGAATCACGAACATTATATGCATCTCCACTCTGAGTGCCAACCATAGATTTTCTACGAATCTCCTCACTCAAGAGTGCTCCACATATGTCATCATAGACGAGTTTACCACCTGGTGCACTATTGCTAATAGCTGTGCAAAATGTATCCCATGATGATGGCAGGGTGCATAACAGCAATACTGCTTTCATTTCATTGTCCATATCCATTTTCTGAGCCTGTAACTGGGAGAATATGGCATCAAACTCATTTAGATGAGCAGCAACACTATCTGTGTCCTTCATACGAAGGTCGTATAATTTTCTCATCAGATATACTTTATTTGATGCCGTCTCTTTTTCATATGTATTGCATAACTTCTTCCAAAGCTCCTCTGCACTTTCACAGTCTAATACTGTAAAGTAAACATTATCTGCTAGGTGCAAGCGAATGGTAGACCTGGCCATTTCATCTAACTCATCCCAATCATCTTCATCCATGTCAGCAGGCTTCTTTGAAATCCCATTTACTGGCTTCCATTGCCTTCTTTGAATCAGCACATCTTTAATCTGATTCTTCCATAGAGCAAAGTTTGTGCCATCAAATTTTCGGATCTCAAAATGGTCTTTGCCCTGCAAGTTATAGCTCCTCCTCGGAACGCTAGCACTAGACCCTGATCCACCGGATGTGCCTGAGACCTCTGATGCCATGATCGTAGAGAACTGAATAGAATGATAATGGAGCTAGAAGAGTCCAAACACCAACAAATAAGTGTATCAAGGAGTAAATCGACCACTATATAGTTGACTAAACCAGAAATCTGGAAAAATTTTGCCAGAGTATCCTCTGCAAAATTAGCATATGACCAGTGTCAAAGTATCATAAAACTGCAAGTACTAACATGTCTACCTGCATAGTGAATCACTGACTCCACTGCATATAATCAGTTACCCAATAGAAGCCAACTAGGCTTATCGAGCACCTATGAACAACTATCATACATCTCCTATGGCGAGGCTGGGTAAGTCTTCCACCTGCATCACCGAAGAGACCCCGACATCTGGGTGTCTCCCAGTTAAGAAAACCTCACCACGACCCTCTTTATCAAACGTAAAAGGCTTTATGCAAAGAACGTAACCGCTATATCAATGCCCACATGGACGTACATAAGCGGTATCCACAGAAGCGTACATGGTGTGTATGTGCTCAATATATGCAGTAAAATGACACTGAAAGGCTGAATACACAGCCCAAAAAACTAGCCAATAACACCTGCAAGTGTCTGTCAACTCTGATGTTTTAGGCTTTAAAAACCTGCATAAATTTGCAGCGACTGCTCCCACCAAAACTGAAAACCCCTCGAGAAACCTGTAGTTTTACGAGTGTGGCTGAAAATACAGCCCCAAAGGTTGATATTTATTGTCTGAGAAGTACAAGGAACACTCTTCTTGATGTTCTTGGACCTGTGTGAAGAGAACTACGTGCGAAAGTACTCCAAAATGGCTCCAAAAACACCCCAAAATTGCTTCAGAAATAGGCTTTAAAAGCAAAAATGAAGCTTTGAGGGACCAAAACTTGTTCAAGGTAATGCCAACCTTAGTCTTTCCCCTTCTTCAAACACCACAAGAGTGTAGCTTAGTGGCAAGAGATTGCCGCGGTTAAGCGAGCTCTGGGGGAACAGTACTGGGATGGGTGACCTCCCGGGAAGTACCGGGAACCTCTATATTCCTTGATCGTTGAGGTCCTCCCTCGCGCGCAGCCAACGGCGCCAACGGTGACTTCGGTGACTCGGATGACAAGGTATGCCAAGGTCTATACCTTGGTCGCCGCCTTAGTCGTAAGCCTTGGAGAAAACTTGGGGGGGGGGGGGTGCTCGCTTCGCTCGCACAAAAGGAACAAAGCTTTTTGCCTCGAACTGCTCTGATACCAGTGAAGTATTTCAATGGCGTGCACCACACTGGTGTTCATATCCAGTGAACAAAGCTTTTTGCCTCGAACTGCTCTGATACCAGTGAAGTATTTCAATGGCGTGCACCACACTGGACTCTCCTTCTCGAGAGCTCCACGACGATATGCTCAAAGTAGAAAACCGAGCTCTGGTCACCACACACAGTACTCCGCACAGATGTTGTAGAATACGCAGAAAACACAGTACACAGGGAGCACGAAGACAGACTTCTTAGGTCTTACAAATGCGGTCGAACTTACAGTCTGTGACTGACCAGGCCACTATATGTTTTATTAAAGAACATATACAAAGAAGTGTCCGGTGGCCATTTGGCCTTTCACATGGACACTAACGGTAACATGCAAGCCAGTGGTTAGAGGTATAGGTTAGTTCTCCATCTTTTGTATGTTGATGGATGCCATGGACATGCCGAATTAGGTTATGGGGGAAGAGTCTTTGCCCATGGAGCAGCCCATGTATGATAGATGGAGAAAGGAGGCTGAGGTGTGGCAGACTTTGCATATACAATCTTCTTCTTTCAATGTGCTCCCATTTTCGGGGCATACTTGGGCTATGGACATCAGTTGGGGGATAGACATGAGGGACGACTCTTGGGTTAAATGATAGTTGCCCCAGAAGGCAGCCAAAGACCACCTAAGGGTGGGCTAAGGAAGCTCCTCTAGGGCAGCTGTCAGTCTACCCTCAAGAGTGGCCATCAGGCTTGCCCAAGGCATCCAACAGGGCTGGCCAAGCTTCCCTCAAGGAAGCCTTTCTATCAAGCCACCCAACTCCCTTGTGGATGGTTGGTCCAGTTCAGGAACAGGGCAACATTTTCAGCCTAAAGATGGGGGAGGTAGAAGGCGGTCCAATTTATTTCAGGGCTCAATGAGCCAGTAAGGTGGCTATCTTTTATCCAACAGGGGCCTAGAACCCCAGCAAGCAAATTGTAGTTTCTAT
This sequence comes from Ceratopteris richardii, assembly GCA_020310875.1. NCBI lineage: Eukaryota > Viridiplantae > Streptophyta > Polypodiopsida > Polypodiales > Pteridaceae > Ceratopteris > Ceratopteris richardii. The sequence continues at coordinate 30,894,638 of CM035419.1, read as the reverse complement.
TGGGGGGGGGGGATTGCTATGGCAGAAAAAAAAAAGCTTATAAGAAGTATCTTGGGCAGCAAGGCATGCTATTTTTGGCCTCTTTAACAGAGGAGGATTCTGAATTTCAGGAGAATTTCCTGGATTTTATCACGTGCCTAAATTTAGGGGAAGTTCCTAAATTTGAGAAGATCTTTCTAGCTTTAAGAAAGGAGTGGCTAGAAAACAGGGAGTGAGGCCAAAAGGTTTCCGTTTTGGAATGTGAATTCCAGTGGGAAGATCCTTTTTTTACCTATTTGTGAACATAGCACTATGCAAAGTGATAACGGAAAATTCCTAAAGTGATCCTTTAACCTCCACCACTTGCATACCTACTGTTTCCATAATCATTTGTCCAAAGAGGATTTTTCTTAGGGCTCTAGCTCTCAGCCAGCTGCTATTTCTAGCAGAGATGAACATAATGCCTATTAATATGCACATGTGACATATTGGAGGGGTTTCCTCTTCATCTTAGTCGGGGGAATCTCATGTTACAAGGATGCAATAGAAATATCATCGAGATACTTAGTTTTTGTGGGACTATCTGTTGTCTAGACCCCAATTCCATGGGGGGCCTATGAGAGTACCCTTATGGTTGATGGAATGGTCGGCTCATGTCTCAAGCATGAATCATGGCATGAGGGGGAGCATGGACAAAGTAGGGTATAATAGAACCATGAGTGTGAGGTGGGATGGTGAATCTCAAGATGCATATTTGCAAGATTCTAAGGTTAGGGGTGTGGATCCAAGTCCTCAAGGCTTATCTTATAATGACATGAATTTGTTCCTCTCTTGTAGGTCACTTGTGTGATTAGGATGTGAGTTGACGGATTGGTGAATGATAGCTAAGGTGGTATTGAATAACAATGTCTAGATCCATAGGGACTAGCTATTGGTGATTTTTATATGGTGGGTCTGTGAAACTAAGGGTTATCATGGATGATGGACATGCCATGATGTCGCATGAGAGTGGAACCTTTGTATATGTTCGCTTACCACTAATGTGGTATCGAGTGCTTGATACTTCGAGCCATAGGATAAGAGATAATTGGTTCCTCCATGATTCATGGTTGGAGAATGCCATGTGAGAGAGGATTCTTTTGCATTATGACTGTTGATGGGGTCTACTATTTGACGAGGGACTTGTCCCTTTGTGGAGTTATCGACGACATCTACCTTATGATTGAGGACTTCTTGATTCTCGATAGTCATAGGAGGTTATTTGTCATGTGATTGAGGAATTCATTTCCTCGGTGCTTACCTGGTGGGTACTGAGTACATTGTGTATGTTTGGATTCATCTTATTTTTTTCATTTTATTGCATTCTATCACTAGTCTTTGTTTTCAGCATGGTGTGGATGCACTCCACTACAAGTGTTTGTGGGTAACCACCAGTGCGGTGGACTCGATGAATGTTGGGCAAAACAAAACATGTGACATTTTTTGGACTCTATGCGAGGACATCTTTAAGGATGGAAGGTGAACTAGAGCAGGTTAGTTCTATATTGGATTAGCCGATCAATCTCGATGGATTGTAGACACATTTTTGGTGAACCTTGTGTTTATGGTAGGACCATTGGAAACTTTGTTTGAGCATTAGCTCCATACTATTGATGGAGGAAGTTGGGATAGTAAGCATTGTTCTTATTGACATATAGTGGAATACGGAACTCATCAGTGTTTTTTGACACTAAAGCGACATAGGAGCTATGCTACTATAGTGAGCTGCAAGCTTTTTGATGGGCTGATGCCGTAGGTCCCACAAGTTGGTGCATTTGATGTTTTCGATCATTATGACTTTGTCGAACACACATGATCATATGATTTCTATGTGGGTCATGACCTTCATTGACACATATTTTGAGCTGGAATTTTTGAGATACATTAGGGGAGGGCGTTACTTGTACGGTGAGGTTGCCCTTGACATAATGAGATACATATTCTTTGGTTCCATAGAGGTTTCAATTTTCTTACATTCTTATTTTGGAGGGGACTTCTATCATGATTGACATCTTTAAGATTAGGTAGTTAATGTAAGTGAGTCAATGTGTAGTTCGACAGTCATGGGAGCCTGTGTCCACGTGATTTACTACTATGAGAGGAAGATGGTAGGAAAGTATTCCACCACCAATGATTACTTTCATGGTAGGATGAGGTAGGTACATAACAAGGTAGACTTTTGTCGAAAGATTTGCTTCATATCTATATGTATTGTACCTTGACCTTGATAGGCTGATATTTTTGCATGGTTTTGATCGTGGTGTCCATTGGTACTAGAGCATTTAGTGGCTATCCATTGGGATGCACATAGTGCTATGCCTATTGAGTGTTAAGCATAGGATATTTGTTTGTGTATTGTCTCATGTGCAAAGTCAGAATGGTGAAGAGTTAGCATTACTATAGACTCTATCACAAGTAGTGATGTCCTATTTAGTAAGGTTCACATACAATATGCGATTGTATTAGGGCGATCATACTAGGGTTTTTGTGTACGATGTTTATGGTACATTACACACACACACACACACACACACACACACACACACATATATATATATATATATATATATATATATACACATATATATATATATATATATATATATATATATATATATATATATATATATATATATATATATATAAGGCACACATTACATACTAGATACGTCATAGTATGTACATACGTATTACATAGTAAATACATAGTTATTAGCATATACATAGTTTACAATTCAAATTTCAGCATTTCAGCATTTCAGCATTTCAGCTTTGCATGCTTTGTTTCATGATTCATAACTTAATAAATTCACGTATGTCATGCATTTACGATTCACAAATTACGTAAACGTCAAACGTACATAATGCAAAGCGAAAAATTAAGATTCAAAATTTCAATCTTCAACATAATTCAAAACAAGAAACAAGTTGGTATAAGTTGTAACTTATAATATCGTGATTCATATATGGAACATAAGTGAGTCTCCATCCTCTTAAATAGTAGAAGCAATGGATGCATTCTCATAGTTTTCATCACCAAGTGTTTTGCCATTATATGATAAGATCTCTGTTGACAACCATATTCTCTTTACCATAGTGGATGGAGTGGATCTACTACCCTATCCACATCATGAATATGCAAGAGTGAATTTCCCATGCCATTGATAGGAGGTCAGAATCAAACTATGATATTTGATGTGCCATTCACTCTCCGATCAATTTCTTCAAGCTCTAGATAACGCTCACGAAAAATGCTTTCTTCTTCTTCTTCTTCTTCTTCTTCTTCTCTTTGAACACTTTCTTATGGAAGAAATATCTTGCAATATTTTTTGTAGATATAATTGAGAATACCATTGCAAGGAGAGCATTCTCTACCTAATTTGCATAGATGGATGAGAAAGTCTAGTGATACTAGATATTTGTATCTGATCGCAACACCCACAATGCCACCTATGAACATTAGACTTGTCTTTTGCCCTTTCAGTGATACATAATGTTTGTGAAAGGCTTCATGAATAGGAGCCATGAAAGCAAAGTGCAATTAGCAGTAGAAGATGAAGAACTTGGAATGAGTCTTTAGGAACTTAGAGGCATTTAGAAGTACAGTTAGATGCTAAACATTGGTAATGTGAAAAATGGATGGGTAGAACACAAGGTAGAGAGGGTTTCTAAAAGCTCAAGGGCTGTCTCACTCTAGAAAGCTCAGTTAGATGCTAAACTTTGGCAATGTGAAGAGTAGATGGGCAAAACACAAGGTAGAGGGGTATGCAAAAATCTCAAGGAAATATGCTCTCACTCTAGAAAGCTTGGACTCGCTCAACAGAGGTAGACAAGTGAGCAATTGTGTGCGGATGAGAAATAATAGCTAAAAACAAAAGATATTCAACTTTTATCTAATATGAATGTGCAAATGTTTTTGAATTGTAAGACATGGAGGAAATCAAATATGAATGAATTAGACTAATTACTTCGAATGAAATTACTTTTGTGATGCATGAGTGCAATTGTTCTATACTATTAGATAGTTGTTGATATTGTTAGGATCACATTCCCATTTGAGTCATCGCAAGTTGATGTGGGCTTATAGTGAGGGTGTTGGCTATTAGTTCTATAGTGAGAAGTCATGAGCCGCTTTCTCATTTTCTTACAAAATTGTTTTATACCTAATATGTTTTGCAAGAGGGTCTTCTAGTGTCCTAACAACTATTTGCATCGGGGCTTCTTACATTAGGAGACCCATGTGCATTATGTACATGTCATCCTAAAAACTATTTGCATGAGGGCTTCTTACATTAGGAGACCCATGTGCATTATGTACATGTAATCCTGGGATCATTTTAAGATCAAAGGAAAGATTGGGTACATGTTGAAGACTATGTGAGATGGGATGATCATGTGCTTCTTTGAGATCAAGTCATGGATGGTATAGCTAACGAGATACCAAAGTAGAGAAGGATTGGATTTTATTCAAAATGTTGTGCATGATGATAGCCCTCTTGGCATCTTAACGATGATAATAGTCATTGTGTTTTCTTAGGGGATGTTATCTACAACAGTATGTGCTCATAGTTATGCTTGCAGTTGTTATGCACATGCATCCAATGTCTCTCTCATATGTGTCTTGTCTGGGCGAGTAACATAAATTCCTAACTAGGTGTAGTTGGACTCATATGAGGCATTCAAGTTTTGTACGAGGTATCTTGCACATGTAGAAATGATGTGCATAAAGAGACTAGCACTTGTTCTAAAAAAAAAAAGCTTAGCACCATGTTATCTTCATGTTTTTCTACTCAATTAGTTTCATGATATGCAAGGTGGTAGGGATGGGGCACATCTTAGGGTATTTCACCTTAGGCTATCCTTGGAATTCAGGATGATCCAAAGTTGACGTATGCATTGACTTATCTTTCAAGGATTGTGATACTTAATATATCACAAGAAAGATAATTCAAGTATCATAAAGTTGAATTTAGGTTAAGGAATTATGATACTACTATTAGATGCAAGTCACTTGGAAAAGTGGCTCGGCTAGGATGACTTGATGATACCTGAGGATGTGGCTCAAGACTTGGAGGGCATACTTGAGATGTTCTACTTGATCGTTTGATAGCTCTCTATCATTGGATTTGAAAGTCTCTCTTGGAAGTGAGGTATATAAATCCATAAGTATTTCTAGGATCGTTTCAATACTTGAACCTTAAGCACACACACCTTGAAGCAAATAAGATAGATGAATAAATAATAATACAATGTGTATAACATATAAAATATGAATATAAAACTGAATGTCAAATCAAAGGATTCTATGTGCATGCATCCAATGTTTCTCTCATATGTGGTCTGTTTGGGCGAGTAACATAAATTCTTAACTAGATGCAATTGGAGTCATAGGAGGCATTCAAGCTTAGTACGAGGTATCTTGCACACGTAGACATGATGTGCATAAAGAGACAAGAGCACTTGTTCTAAAAAAAGATAGCTTAGCACCATGTTATTTTCATGTTTTTCTACCGTTAGTTTCATGATATGCAACATGGTAGGGAGGGGCCACATCTTAGGGTATCTCACCTTAGGGTATCCTTGGAATTTGTGATGATTCAAAGTCCATGTATGCACGGACTTATCTTTCAAAGATTGGGATCCTTTATAGATCACAAGAAAGATAATTCAAGTATCATAAAGTTGGATTTAGGTCGATGAATTATGATACCACTATTGGATGCAAGTCACCTAGAAAAGTGGCTCGCATAGGATGACTTGGTTATACATGAGGAGGTGGCTCAAGACTTGGAGGGCCTTACTTGAGATGTTCCACTTGATCGTTTGATGGTTCTAGACCATTGTATTAAAAAATCTCTCTTGGAAGTGAGGTATATAAATCCATAAGTATTTCTAGGATCTTTTCAATACTTGAACTTTAAGCACACATACTTTGAAGCAAATAAGATAGATGAATAAATGATAATATAGTATGTGTAATGTATAAAATATGAATATAAGACTGAATGTAAGAGGATTCTATGTACAAAATGTATGAGAAGAGAGGTCTTAAGAGTTGTAAGGAAGAGTGAGTGTGTTAGAAATAGAATAATAATAGGATTGTATGTAAGGAATACAAGCTATGTGTTGGAATATGATGAAAATTTGTAACCCTAACAAAGATTAGGGTTACATCCCTAATGTAAGTAGAAGCAATACTTTCCCTTACAAAGTATCTAGTACAAGAGCAAGAAGTGAATACAACTTGAATATTTGCAGCGACTTACTAGATTTAGATGGCATACACTTCAAGATGTGTGTAGGGAAGATGAAAACAATCGCCAACAAAAATTGGAAAAAACATCTCTAATTTCTTAGGATATTGTCATGGGATCTTTTTATGAGCTTTTAAGCCCTCTATGAATTTCTTCACTGAAAAGAAGGTTTTTACAACTTTCAATATGTTTTTACTATGTGTGTGTACAAAATAAACCTGTAGTGAAGAGATCTTCAAAATGGTTTATTCACTTTTTGAAAAGCACAAAGCTCAGAGTTAGGATTAGGGTCTAATGCCTGAAATGATATTTGATATTCAAGTATTATATATCATTAGATAGCTCTTGGTGAGAACTATATGTTACATAAAAACACTTTGATCATTTTGATCATTTTGACCATTTGTGAAAAGTATGAGTTGCTAGAAATTAGGGTTTGGATCTCTCATGTGATATTATTGTTTTAGAAATCTTCCCCTCAATGTCATATTGGCACAAGGCTCGATAATTTGCATAACTTTTGATCTCTGTCTTCGGATAGTACTTCTTCCAAAGGAGACGATATAATCTATCTGTGATACTAGCATGCTCATTTTCTATTGAAGTAAATGAAAAAATGTTATGAATTTCAAAAACTGAAACATAATTTACATGGTCTATGACACTGAATGGGTATACAAGTTGAAATGTAAACTTGATGGAACAATTGATATGTATAAGGCAAGGTTTATTGCAAAAGGTTATGCTCAAGAAAGAGGCATTGATTTTGATGAGTCCTTTGCATCCATATGCCAAATGACTATTGTGCGTAGCATCTGTGCACTTGGAGCTCATCATGGTTGGAATGTACATCAATTGGATATTAAACTAATATTTATGAATGGTGACTTACATGAAGAAGTGTATGTATTCAAGCCTTGTGGTTTTGTGCAGAAAGGGCATGAAAACAAAGTTTGTAGATTGAAGAAGGCATTATAAGGTTTGAAGCAAGCACCATGTGGTTGGTATGAAAAAATACATGCCTACTTGATTGCACATGGTGTTGAGAACAATCCAACTGAGAGCACCTTATATGTTAAGTGTGCAAACGATGTACTTCTAATCATCATTGGATATGTTGATGACATGTCACTCAGTGGTCCGTATTAGTGATTTTAAAGGTTGATTTGTATGCCTCTTTTGAGATGTCGGATTTGGGGCATTTGCATCATTATTTGGGAATTCCGTTTATGCAAGTTGATGGACGAGGAGCTCTATTTCAAACAAGATACATTGACACATTATCGTTGCATTGTGGCCTTGAAGAGTGCAAACCTATTGGCACTCCTATGCAGACATGTTTATAATTGAGTCTTCATGATGATGGAGATGCATTTGATGTTGTTCTCTATCAACAGGGTGTTGGATGCTTGATTTACTTATGCATAACTTGGCATGATATTCAGTTTTTTTCTCTCTGAGATGAGCAAGTTTATGCTTTCCCAAGGTGTAAAGCATTGGTAGGCAATTAAGGGCATCTTTTGCTACTTGACTGGTACCGGATTACTTGTATTGTTTTGTACCAAGGGGGTATCATTATCGCCAGATTTACATGCTTTTTCTGACTTAGATTGTGCATGTTGCTATGATACTCATATTTCCTCCAGTGGTTTTGCTTCATGCTTGGTAGCTCATGCATATCTTGGTGGAGCAAGAAGGAGCCAACTATGACTACTTCTAGTTGTGCGGATATGTGTAGAGAAGCTTTCAGAACGATTGTTGAGTGTGTGCGTCTCAGACGCCTTTTGGATGTTGGTCAGTCTTTTGCCACCACCATCTTCATTGACAGTTAGAGTGCATTAGCGATTGTGAGGAACCCTATGCTCCATGCTCGAACTAAGAACATTGAGGTGCACTATCATTATGTCATGGAGAGGTTCTCTGTTAGAGAGATTAGTTTGGCATATGTTCCCACACAGGAGAAAATTGTAGACCTTTTCAGAAAGGCTTTGCCTAGGGAGAAGTTTGAAGCTTTCCACAAAGCTTTGGGGTTACTTCCTTTTGTGGAATGATCTCTTTCCATATAGTCGGGCACTTATACATGAGTGCAATCTCCTCGCTCATTGCATCACTCATAGGGGGATTTGTTGATATATTTTGGTAGTAATATGTGTGAACACACTTAGATGGGGTACGTTTTTCCCTCTTTAGGAGGTTTTCTCCCCTTACCTTGTATATAAGGTTATAACTCTAACGGGTTACTTATATTTGTATATTCACTTGGTAATATATTCATTATTACGTGTTGTGTTCCAAGCTTCTTCTTCTTCCTTGTGTTGTTGGCATGCTTCCGTAGACCTCAAACTCCAACATAAAACTTTGGATGCCACCATCTCATAGAAATTGTAAGAACCAATTTCGAAGTTTTTGAAAAACTAATGTCATCTCTTTTTTCCTTGAGTTCTTGTAGATTATCCAATTTGATGAATTGGTTCCTCTTCAATAGGCTAAGTAGGAATGGAAGGTAGAAGTTATGGTGATGGGATATAAAATCTATCTTAAGTAGGTGTGGTAATACCCTTCTCTTTACCTTCATCTTTATAAACTTGTAAAGGGGTATGAGAAGGTTGTTCACCTCTCCATATATGGTTGAATATAAGAATCTAAATTATTTCAAAAAATACATAATTATTTACCTTTATGAACTTCTGCATCTTTATCATAGATCTAATTTTTTTGCTACGTTATTGTGTGAGAGTAGTAGGGTTTTGTGTGTTTCTGGTACATAGAATCTATAATGTTTGCTTTCAATACCATAGCGAATAAAAACAGCTTTGGTACCTTTCTTATCAAGCTTATCCCGATCCTTCTTCCCAATGTGAACATAAGAGAGAGAACCAAAAACTTTGGAATAATTTATACTCGGCTTCTTATCAATATATGCTTCATAAAGTGTAATCACCTTCAAATCTATTGTGGAATACCTATTAAGAATGTGATTAGCTAAGTGAAAAGCATCATACAAAAACCTTGGTTAAATCTTCTTTGAAGTCATTATATTACATGCCATTTCAACAAGTGTCCTATTCTTCTCTGGAATACCATTTTGCTTGAGAGTATAAGAAATATTGGGTTTATGAGAGATACCTTTTTCTTCTAGATATGACTTGAGTAATTAGACATGTACTTTCCTTCTCTATCACTTCTCAAAATGTGAATTTTTCATTTATTTTCATTTTTAACCATAACAATAAAATTCTTGAAGGTAGGAAAAATGTTTGACTTTGTTTTTAATCCTAATACCTAATAATATCTAGAATTATCATAGTAAAAGTGATAGGATAAACTTTAATGGGCCTATTAACATCTAAGTGAATGATCTAGAACTTCCTCTTGGAAGTAATAAATCCATGGTTCTTGAATAGGAGCTTATATAGCTTTCCTTCAAGACATCCTTCACATGATTCTGCATCATCTGGTAAATTAGAAGTTGGTTAATTTTTAATCATATTTTTGTCCTTCATAGATTTGAGATCTATATAGCTTATGTGGAAAAATCCTACATGCCATAACTTCATGCTCTCCTTTGGTGTAAGACTTAACAAGACTATCATGGCTTACTTTTGACCAAAAAAACATAACACTTTTGTTTTCACTTTGTAGGTATAAGGATTTGACATGAATCCTTCTTGAAAATCACTTATAACCATTTAGTAATAAAATAGAGATAGAAGGGAAAATCTTTTTCACTTTTGTTGCATATAAAACATTGAAAATTTTGAATTTATCATTACCCCTTGGCTTCACTATGATTTCTCCAACACCAACTATATCCAAATGATGATTATTAGGTATGTTCACTCTTCTACCTATAGAGTTAGTAAGATTTGAAAACACCTTCTTGCAACCTATCACATGCTTAGTAGCTCTAAAATAAAAAATCCAAGATATTGCTTTTATTGCTGCTTAGCTACTTGTTCTATACTAACACATGCAAAAGACTCTTCACTAGAAGAGTTATAATTTGAATTTTCTTCAACATTATCGCTTGATACTCTTTTTGTTCTCATTGAAATTCCTTTTTCTTGATTTTGTTATATGACGATCTAGTTTCTTGCAATAATGGCATATATTGTTCTCAGGTTTAGATGAAGATGAAGTGGATTCTTCCTTAGGTTTAGTAGTTATAATTGAAGTAGAGGTAGAAAAAGAGGTAGTGGAAGACTTAGAAGTAGATAACTTACTTTCCCTTTTTTTGTTGAGGTTTCTTCTTTTTTGGTCTTCTTCTTCTTCTTGACTTTTGCATGATGATATCATAGCTTCATCATTCTCTTTCATTCTCTTCTATTGATTTTCATTTTGAAGTAATAAGAACTGGAACTCTTTAAGTGATATTTTTGTATCTCTTGTAGAGAAAGAAAGAGAAGTAATGAAAGAATGATATCTGGATGGAAGTGAATTGATAAGTGTGTTCACTATCTCTTCAAAATAAATTCTTACTTCAATGTTTAGAAGTTGATCATGAATGTCCTTAAGCTTCAAAATATGAGTGTAATGACTCACCAACTTTGATGTGTGTATTGGAAAAGTGCCTCCTTAGACGAGCCTTGCTTGCAAGAGTTTTGATTTGTTAGAGATTGTCCAAATCCAATCAACAATGGAAATTCCATCCAGCTTATCTTCTTGTTCCAATCCATCTCTATAATCACCCATCTTGGGAACAACTAATGTATATACATAAGGATCTGCTATCAAATATAGGAAGTTGGGTAGGCTCAAAGTTTATCCATAGGTGTTCCCAAGATCTTTCCAACACTTGAACCTTAAGCACACACATCCTGAACCAAATAAGATAGATGAATCAGTAGCAATACAATGTGTGTAATATATAAAATATGAATATAAATTTGAATGTAAGAGGGTTCTAGGTACAAATGTGCAAGAAGAGAGTGCCTAAGAGTTGTAAGGAAGAGTGAGTGTGCTGGAAATGGAAGAATAATAGGACTACATGTAAGATAGATAACCTATGTGTTAGGATATTATGAAAATTTGCAACCCTATCAGAGATTAGGGTTTCTTCTCTGATGTAAGCAATATCAATACTTCTCCTCTTGATGCGATAGGTAATAGAAATATGGTACAATAACAAGAAGTGAAGAAAACCTAAATATATGCATCTAATTATAAGATTGAACTAGCAAACACTTCAAGTGTGTCTAAGAGAAGAGGGCAATAATAAATCACTAAGAAAAACCAACAAAAACAACCTCTAATCTACTCATAAGACAACTCCAAGACTTAGATCACACTAGAGATGCTCAAGTGTGGTGTGATATGTGCCAAAAATGACCCATGAGGGTCTTTTAATAGGATTGTAAGCCCTACACGAGTTTCTTTACTAAACAATAACTTTTCACGGCTTTTTAATATGCTTTTTGTGTGTTTGTATGAGAGTAACGTGCTTTTGAACTAAAAAAAAAGAAAATTTGTAAAAATAACTGGCAAATTGTAAAATAAACTCAAACTAATGTGGTTTTCTTGATGAGGGTGAAGAGATCTTCAAAATGGTATATTCACGTATTGAAATGCAAAAAACTTAGAATTCGGGTCAGGTTTTGATTCCCTAAATGATCTCTAATAGTCAATTATCACATGTCATTAGATAGCTCTTGATGACAAGAATATGGATATATAAAAACATTTTGAACATATTGACCATTTTGATCATTTTGAACATGTGCAACAGATGGCTTGCAACAATGCAAAGCCTCATATGGAGTGATTGATTGCAGCGCTTTAGTGGGATACATGTTAAGTACATACACACTCCACACATAATTGACTCAAGCTAGAATCTATTTTTTAAAGCCTAACTTTTGGCTATAGTCCTCGCTACCTCCATGAGGTGTATACGACATTGTAAACTAATGTTTTATCCCATATTCAACCAAAAATGCATTAAAATCAAAAGGCAAATATTCCCCCCCTCGATCAAGATTGTGGCCATTTTACATCCTGACATATTTTCATCCAAAACAAGAAACTGTTTGAAGCACATAAGCACTTTGAACTTTGCTTTCAATGGATACATCCATGCATGCCTAGAAAAATCATCAATGAAAGTCACAAAGGAAAGGTAGTTCCCAAAAGAAGGTGTCTGCATAGGACCACCAACATCGTTGTGAACAAGCTACAATTCTTGAGTAGCTCAAACTGAACCATGTTTTGGGAAGGAGGAACGCTGCATTTTCCACAAAATACAACCATAACAAACATGTTTACAATGATCCTCAAGTTTGGCTAGAGAGGACACCATTTCATATTTTTGCAAGCATTGTAAACTCGCAAAATTCAAATGACCAAAGAATACATGCCAAAGCTTTGCATCTAAGATAGCTTGAGAATCTTGAACTACACATGCTGAATCTATCATAGATTTGGCATAGTCTATGAGCTTATACAATCCATGACATAAAATGCCAAAAGTAATAATAACATCACCATTAAAAAGATCATGAACTATATATCTGCAATCAATGAATTTGAAAACTAAGTCAATATTGGCTAATGCTAAAACTAACAACATATTTTTCTTGATCCCTAACCTATACAAAGCATCTAGAAATGTGAAAGAACTACCATCAACAATAGTCAAAATAATCCTACCAACTCCCATTCCAGGATATGAGAAGTTGTTTGTGCATGTGACATTATTCCCTCTAGGGGTAAGCTCAAGTGAATTGAAGAAATTGCATTGTGAGGTAATATGTTTGGTTCCCCACTATCAAAGTAGGAAACATCCCAATTGTTAGTCGGCCGCCGAATGAGACAAATGTAATGACTGCCGGATGTAACGGAGTTCCTTGAATCACGCGCGAAAAGTTGGGACGCGCATCCTGTAAATTTATATAAAGCAATGAAAGAAGAATGGTCGAGAGAGACGTCTTTTCTGGAACTGCTGGATTGTTCGCCTAATTTTCTGTCAGAGTACTGTTACATTGTTGTGGAGTCTGAGTAATGTGAATGTTAGGTTCTGTATCGGATGCTCACATTGAAGTTCACCGTAACGAGTGATTGAATGACGGATTGTGTGTTTGAGTACTGTTATCGTATTGTATTGCTGCGTATTCTTCAGTTATTGAAGTCCCCTGAGTCAGTTTGAGTAGTTATCTGGCTATGTGAATCGAATAGGTAATCTGTTGCCCTGACGGAGTATGCTTTGTGTGTTTCTATCAGAATCATTGCATTTGATGTAATAACTGTGACCCCAAATAGGAGTACGAACTAGTATCTTCAGTAAACGTGGACTTTTGAGATCACTGGCAAGTGTGGTAACAAATGAATCTGTCAGCTATAGTCTTCACTTTGGTTGATTTACGGTATAATAGCGAATCTGTAGAAGGGACTACTGCTATGTTCCAATAGCAGAATAGTCTGAAGAAGTTCGATACGCAGGCGTAAAGAAACCCAATATTGTCTAGTTACCGCAAGTAACTAAGCTAAGACGTGTATTAGTATTTTGATGTTGTGATTAAGAATTGGGAAAAGAGTACAGGGCCTCTGTCTAACAGACCCCTACCACTCCCAAGAACCCACTTGGTCTGATAACGCCTTTCGGTAATAGAAAGTTTAATACAGTTTGCGGTGAATCACTATTTTACGCTTAATATTTGTTCGGTAACGATTTCGGCTAGTTATTAACACAGCGTAACTGTGTAACATTTAACATTTGGTGCCATCTGTGGGAAAGTGGCATCAAGATTGTTAGTCGTCTGTCAGAATTAGATTATCGTTTGATTGGCAGTAGCAACAGAATCAGATTGTTGCAAACTGTCCCATTAGTAATACTACGCGATTAGTACAAAAGATGATACATGCCGGTTACTCGATCCGGTGAAACGTATCCCAAGAACCATCAGTCTGGAGCACTAAAGCCAACTTTGGGAGGTAGAAGTACAACTAGAACTGACCCATTTGTCAAGAAAGTTAAGAACGTAAAAACTGATTCCGGTCATAGTCCGGTGGAACCTGTTACGCCTCTGGTACATTCCGGAACTATTTCGGCACAGTCTGTCGAAAATATAGTAATTCCAGAACCTACCAAGACACAGTTGGAATCTAGTTTAACACTCTTGGAAAAAGATTCAGATTCATCTACGATTAGAAACACTTTAGTCAAAGAAATCGGCGAAGGCGAAAAAACGCCGAATTTGGGCACAATTTCAGTTCATTCCGGTGATATTTTGGTAAGAGAATCACAGTTTTTCGGTGACGATTTAGCATTTTCTACTGAATCTTCAGCCCATCTGCCGTGCTTGGAAGCAAGTTCCCATACACTGGACATCAAGGAGGAAGGAAGGCTGTTCGAAACAGAAATTTCCTAGGCCACCTCCAACGGGAGTGACGTACACGAAGTTTGGTGGATTTCCAGGAGATGATCTGGATGCTCATGTGCGTACGTTCGAGATAAGTTATGCAGTTCTCAACCATCCACAAGATCAGGCCTACAAAGCCATTGTCTTCCAATCTACACTTGTCAATGAAGCAGCTAGATGGCTTACAGAATATGATATTAATCATTTCGGCACCTACGAAGCAGTACGAGATGCTTTTCTGCAGCGATTCAGGCTAAAGAAGAATCCAGCCGAAATTTTTGATTATTCGTAGAATAACAGACAGAAACCAAATCAAACTGTACAGGAGTATGCTACTCTCTTCAGAACACACTTAAGGCAGCTACTACCGGCCCATGCTAACTTACCAGATGACGTTATCACTCAGTGGTTCATTAATGGCTTGGTTCCACAACTTAAGCAGATCATGATCATAAGATGTGTCGGAGCCATGTCCCTCGATGCACTCATTGCAATGACTGTGCAACTGGAACACAAAGTCGGTGGATTTATAGAAGATTTAGAATGGTTAAAAGCAAATAAGAATGTTGCAGAAGATATGACTAGACAGGTATATTGCAACATATGCAAAAATTCAGGACATACCAGTGCCAATTGCGCACTTAATCAAACATTCTGCGCTATCTGCAACATTGCCGGACACACCACCGAAAACTGCGCATACAACGCTAGAGTACAAGGAACAGCAACTGTCAATGCAATTATCCAGGAACAAGGACAACCAGCAAATCACTATGTGCCTCCACAAATGAGAAACAACCAGCAGCAAGGATATCGAAATTACCGAGGACAGAGGAATAACAATTATAATCCAAACCGCTGGCAAAACGGACCATCACCAGAAAATCCCAATTTACCACCACCATGCTGCCATTTTTGTGGTGAATTTGGACATATTAGGAGATTTTGCAAGGATGCAGCTGAGTATGATCAAAGGAAGAAGGAACGTCAAAATCCAATGGCCAACATGGTAAAAATCACACCAGTGGAGATACAGGCTGCTGCAATCCAGACCCGTTCCGGTAAACAACTGCAACCGGCAGCAGAAATATTTGAACCAAGGATACATGAACAACATAGAATGTATAACAAAGCTAGTCAATGGACCACAACAGAACCATCAGCCTTTCCAGAGCCTATTCCGGTAGCCCATCCCTCGTTAACAAAGGAAGGAACACAACAAAGGGAGTTAGAAGCACAAACATCATCAGTAGCCGATACATTGCCCACCGTAGACACCTCCGCATCAGCAGAGGCATCAACTTCAACATCAGTAGAGCCTGTCAATCAATCTCAACAGGCTTGGGAAATCTTATCTAAGGCATCTATCACTCTGCCTCTGGGCCAACTACTGGCATTAGTACCGGGACAGTTCCAACAACAGTTCAGTCCGGTACCTTCTTGTATTCCGGCGACAACAGTAGCTCAACCGGAACCTGATTCTACGGTTGATCATTCAGTTCCCTTGATTACAGTATGGTATAAGAATCATAAGATTACGCAGGTATTAATTGATGGAGGCTCTGGTGTAAACATTGCGACTGCGGCATTATGCAAAAGGTTAGGATGGACCGAAATCGAACCAGTTCAATTTTTTGTCAGAATGGCAGATCAATCAAGAGTCCATCTTGTAGGACTTGTGCGAAATGTACCCATCACTTTGCAAGGTACGACCTTTAAAATGACCTTTGTTATACTAGATTTGCCGGAATCCACTTTGGATTACAACCTTCTTTTCGGCCGACCTTGGCTGAAGCATGCGAAGGTAATACAGGACTGGTCTGCACAAGAGCTTACGTTCAAAGATGCCGTCTCTATCCATGACGATGAATTACAACCACTTTTCAAGTCAACAGACGATACAGAGAGACCTCAACAGTTTTATGTCCCCGAAGATCAGCTGACCACGTACAATCTAGGAGATGAAGATCATCCGCGTTCTGTAAAGATAAAGCATAATTTACTGGAATTGTTCAAAGCGGATTTGATTCGACTACTTCGCGAATTCTCAGACGTCTTTGCATGGGATTACAAAGATATGAAAGGATTAGATCCGCGCATCTATCAGCATAAAGTCATGTTGAAGCCTGAAGCTAAACCGAACAAACAGCCCAGCTACCGAATGAATCCCAATTATGCATCACAGGTAAAAGCCGAACTTGATAGATTATTAAAAGTCGGATTCATCGTACCAGTAGAACATGCTGAATGGATTTCACCAATTGTGTCATGCCGCAAAGAAAAATAAGCAACTGCGAATCTGTGTAGACTACCGGAAATCAAATGCAGCAACAGTACCGGATTCTTTCCCGATCCCCTTTCTGGATACCATGCTTGATAAGGTAGCAGGTCACGAAATGTATTCATTCTTAGAAGGATACAGCGGTTACAATCAGGTTAGAATGGCCAAAGAGGATATACCAAAAACTGCATTCATTACCAACTGGGGTGTCTTTGCCTGCACCGTAATGTGGTTCGGATTGAGAAATGCACCAAGCACATTTCAGCGATCTATGCAGGAGATTTTCTCTCCTTATCTCACTTCATTTATGCAAGTATATCTCGATGACTTCTCGATTTTTGGTAAGATGATGGCACATTTGCTTCATCTACGATGCTGTTTTCAAAAGTGCAGAGAGTATAGACTCTGTCTTAACCCAAACAAATCTGTGTTTGCAGTCTCATGTGGCAAATTACTTGGTCACATTGTATCTGCACAAGGTATCCAAGTAGATGCAGATAAAATTTCGGCAGTATTAGAAGCTCCGGTGCCAACTTCTCCAAAAGAAGTTATGCGCTTTATGGGCCAAGTACGGTGGCATGGAAGGCACTTACGGTGGCTTGCTCATCTGGCTATACCACTAAACAAGCTAATCAGCAAAACACCTCGACAATTTGAATGGACCCAGGAATGCCAGATAGCCTTTGATCGATTAAAGCATTTATTAACACAAGTACCTATCTTACAACCGCCGGACTGGGATCACCCATTTCATGTATTTGTTGATGCTTCAGATATAGCAATAGGAAGTGTATTGATGCAACAAATTGATAAATGGTTCAGACCAGTGTATTATGCAAGTCGAAGATTAGCACCTGCTGAGAAAAATTACTCTGTAACAGAAAGAGAATGTCTAGGGCTAGTATATTCGGTCAAGAAATTTAGACATTACTTGCTAGGCCGTAAATTCACATTTCATGTAGATCACGCTGCACTTGTCTATCTAGTTCGGCAGCAACATCTAGGTGGTCGATTAGCGCGATGGGTCTTACTCTTGCAGGAATTTGATTACGAAGTCATTCACTGGCCAGGCAGTTCACATGCCTTAGCAGATTTTTTATCCCGCTTAGATTCCGGTGAAGCTCCGGTGGGCATAGATGACACGACACCCGCGATTTATGTATCAGAACCAATTAATGAAGAATCTGCAGACCCACCTATCCCATTTTCGTATTATGATCAGATCTTGACCTTTCTCACTGATGGTTGCCTTCCATCTCAGACTTCTACGGTAGTACGCAGAAAAATTGCAGTATTTAGCCGTCGATTTCGGTTAATTGCTGGAGAATTATATTATGTAGATCACACCGGAATCCTACTTCGATGTATTCCACCACATGAAGTTAACTCAGTTATCACTTTGGCTCACTCGATTCCTTCCGGTGGCCACTTTGCTGTAGATCTAACTCACCGGAAAATTCTGCAGAGTGGTCTCTAGTGGCCAACAATGTACAGAGATATATTACAGTTTGTCAAACAATGTGATACTTGTCAAAGATCGGGTCAGCCTTTGCAACGTCATTTTTTTCCTTTGCAACCCATCTTACCAATAGAACCTTTCCAGAAGTGGGGTCTAGATTTTATCGGTCCAATTACACCACCACCAGCAGTCTTCAGTAACAACCGTTACATACTGACCTGTACAGACTATGCAACCAGATGGGCTGAAGCCTGGGCTTTACGGTCTGCTACAGCCGTTACGGTAGCAAAGTGTCTACTAACCGATGTCTTCCCACGTTTTGGCTTACCACTGGAAATTGTCTCAGATCAAGGCACTCATTTTGTAAACAATCTAATGAAGGCACTTACACATTCGTTCCAGGTTACACATAAATTTACATCCTTATTATCCTCGTGCCAATGGATTGGCTGAAAGTACAAACAAATCTCTGTTGAATATCCTTCGAAAATTGATCATGGAATCACCGGAAAGATGGGATCAACTGCTACCTGCAGTATTATGGGCATACCGGACTACCTACAAGGTAACAACAGGATTGACACCTTTCAAATTAGCTTATGGCCTAGAAGCAATAACACCAATGGAGATAGTTATACCAAGTTTACGAGTAGCCACTACCCAGAAATTACTACCGGAAGACTCATTGTCATTTCGGATGGACACTCTCAGAGAGTTAGATGAGCATCGATGGCTCAGTTTCTTAACTATGTACGAAGTTCAACTAAGACAGGCAAGGACGCACGATCAAAACCTGAAAACTCCAGTGTTTTCGGTAGGACAGCTTGTACTTTTCTATAACGCAAAGTCAAATAGATCCGCAGGCAAATTCAAATTACGGTGGTTCGGCCCTTACAAGATCGCAGAGCAAATCGGTCCAGCAACTTTTCGGTTGACTACGTTGACCGGAAATCCACTTCCAAAAGCAATCAACGGCTCAAAGCTGCGGCCGTATCGAAGCGCTACTAGTCCGCATTAAATCATTCGGCGGTGGACCACATTTTTTAGCTTTTGTTTTTTTACTTTTCATTCTGTTCTTTCTCTTCTTTTTAAAATAGCCGTGTTTTGTCATAAGCCGCCCTCCTTACCAATTACTCAAACATGCACGCCAAATTAAAAGCAATATCATTCCAGCACCGCACAATGATAACCATCACTTCCTACCCCCCCCCACTGTAATGTCTGTACTTAAGCTCTTCGGTTGTGCCAAAAAACGCTATTGTGTTCTTGTGATTGTAATTGTGTGTTCTGTGTATCCGTGTGCTGTGTCCTGTGTATTCGTGTTCGCGTGCGCAATGGAAGCGTTGGCAAACTACACAGCCTTCTGTGATGGTATCCCTACCGAGGTAGGAGAATACCTGCGTATCCGAGGGTTGGCTAACTTCGCTGAGCTGCCTTGGCACTCAGTGGAAGCCCATCCCTTCTTCGCACAAATTATCCCAACCATCGCCCAATCTCCCATCACCGAACGACAATGGCTCTTCCCCTCCTTACCATCTAGAACCGTCATAACCTTCCAGGCCTTCGCCGAAGCCTTCCGTCTCACCCCACAAGGCCGCGAAAATGGCCCAAGCATCCCCGTTGCTCGAATGGTAGAACTTTTTCCCCGATTTTCATCAAATAAATACGCCATTCTCTGCCGCCCCGAACCTGAAAAAACCGCATTGCAGTTCTTAGTTGCGATCCTTAACCTCCAAAAACTCACATACGGTATCTCTCGCCCATTCTATTCCGCCATCGACCTTACCGCACGAGAACTTGTTAATTTTGCCTCATTTTTCTTTCACCGAATCCATAAGGAGTGCGTCGCCATAGTGAAACAAGTCAACAAAAGAACCACCCCTCGATCCAGACTTCCCCACATCCTTTCTTTCCTCTTCCCAACCATACTCGCCGCTCAACCACCACCACGAGGACCAATCTTAAGGCACAAAGAGTCAGTTCAACTACTAGAAGATGAGGAAGAAGAAGATGAAGAAGAAAACCAATTGTTCCGCTGGAAACGCATCAGAATTAGCTCCTCAGAAAGTGAAGCACAAGGCTCAGCCGGAAAGGAGAAAGATAACGATAAAGACGAAGAGAAGAACGAAGAAGAAACCTTCCATGATACAGCAACTTCAATGCACAATGAATCATCGGCAGAACAACAAGAACAACAAGATCAAGCAAAGACGGAAATAATTTTGACCGAAAAAGAATCAGAGCAACAGGAAAATGAGCAGCAATCTAATCAAGATGCACTAGACAAGCTACTGAAGGCAGTGGAATCCACAGAAGCTCACAATGCAGAAACAGAACAAACAAACAAGGTAACAACTACTGACTTTGTCCTCCCTAAAACCCCGCCTGCTAACCCCATCTCCCAACCAAAACCACACCGTAGCCCCATCAAGCCCAGTCACCACACCGGAACTTGTGAAGCCTCTACATCCTCCCTTAACTATTCACCTCCAAACTCACAACAACTCCTCGTCGGAATCTCGTCACAACCTCGTCCTCCCCTGCCATCCTACCCCATTCCAATTTTTTCGGAACTAGAAAATATGGGTCACCTTTTAATTAATCTATCCCAACAAATGCCGCAACACCTGAAGCACGCCACAGACAGTGCACGAGAGGAATTCCAAAGGAAGTTGGAAATAATGGAGGCAGATATCACCCCTCTTCAGGAAGAATTACAAGCAGCAAGAGCAGAAAATCATGCACTACAAGAGCAGATCAAGCAGCTACAGGCTACACTCCAAGTACAAGAAGAGAGCTCAAGCTAGAAAGATAAGGCAATGGCTGCAAAAGAAGAAATGCTGATAGCTGCCGACGCGGAAATAATACAGTTAAAACAAACACTCAAAGATACCGAAGATACAAGAATAGCACTAGGAAACCTACTGGAAGAAACAAGAGTGCAGTTGTAGGACACAATACAGAAATACCAAGAGCAGCAGAAAGAAGCAAAGCAGGCAGTAGAAGAGTTACAAAGAACAAAAGAATCCTTAAACGATGTCAACAACATGTTGAAACACCAACTGAACAGAGAATCTAAATATCAGAAAGATTTACCAAATGCCCGCAGAGAACGGGATGCTTACTATCAAACCATAGAGTTCCAGAACCAACAGTTCGGAAGATTAGATAATCAGGTACGCAACCAGAAAGACAGAATCAATGAGATGCAGAAACAAGTAACGGACATGAAGACAGCAAGAGATGCGGCATTATCAAACGAATTTTATTTACAAGAGGCCTTTTTGCAAACACAGGCCGAAATTTTGCTCACCGAAGCCATTGCCCTCAGTTCCGTTAGAGTAGATGCGCAGATTTTAGAACCCGACACCCTTAAGCAATTATTAGAAACCCTTAGGAAAAAAATAGCCCGGACATTTAGATTAGCCAGGAATATGTATTTAGAAGGTATCATAGATGAACAATAGTTTTGTAATAAAAATCACTTGCGGGTTCAAGTCCACCGTGCGTGCCAGTGTTAGTCGGCCGCCGAGTGAGACAAATGTAATGACTGCCGGATGTAACGGAGTTCCTTGAATCACGCGCGAAAGGTTGGGACGCGCATCCTGTAAATTTATATAAAGCAATGAAAGAAGAATGGTCGAGAGAGACGTATTTTCTGGAACTGCTGGATTGTTTGCCTAATTTTCTGTCAGAGTACTGTTACATTGTTGTGGAGTCTGAGTAATGTGAATGTTGAGTTCTGTATTGGATGCTCACATTGAAGTTCACCATAACGAGTGATTGAATGACGGATTGTGTGTCTGAGTACTGTTATCGTATTGTATTGCTGCGTATTCTTCAGTTATTGAAGTACCCTGAGTCAGTTTGAGTAGTTATCTGGCTATGTGAATCGAATAGGTAATCTGTTGCCCTGACGGAGTATGTTTTGTGTGTTTCTATCAGAATCATTGCATTTGATGTAATAACTGTGACCCCGAATAGGAGTACGAACTAGTATCTTCAGTAAACGTGGACTTTTGAGATCACTGGCAAGTGTGGTAACAAATGAATCTGTCAGCTATAGTCTTCACTTTGGTTGATTTACGGTATAATAGCGAATCTGTAGAAGGGACTACTGCTCTGTTCCAATAGCAGAATAGTCTGAAGAAGTTCGATACGCAGGCGTAAAGAAACCCAATATTGTCTAGTTACCGCAAGTAACTAAGCTAAGACGTGTATTAGTATTTTGATGTTGTGATTAAGAATTGGGAAAAGAGTACAGGGCCTCTGTCTAACAGACCCCTACCACTCCCAAGAACCCACTTGGTCTGATAACGCCTTTCGGTAATAGAAAGTTTAATATAGTTTGCGGTGAATCACTATTTTACGCTTAATATTTGTTCGGTAAGGATTTCGGCTAGTTATTAACACAGCATAACTGTGTAACATTTAACACAATCTACTACAAACATGCACTGCTCATGAGAAGATGGGTCATAGCTACAAGCAGTAGCGAACACCCATTCTTCATTTTGCACAAGATTAGGAGACTCTGTTTTGGATGTAGAATCCTCTCCGGTAATCATTCCAACCTCTTTTTTCTTTGCCTCTTTTGTAGCTAGTTTTGGACAGCTCTTTATGACATGATCATTTCCTTCATAGTATTTGTAAAACTATTTCTTCTTTTTTTTGTTTTCTTCTCATCTCTATCTTCCTTCTTTGACCATGCAAGATTAGTAGAACTATACTTGCTAGTAGATGAGCTCCAATTTCCTTGTCCTTCTAACCACCTAAGAAAGCTTGATCTGCAACACACATGATCGAACTATTTCGCGTAGACTTATCTACTAGAACAAAACAGAGACTAAGTCCTCAAACATTAAGGCGTTTGGATTGCCTTTCATCATGAACCAAAGAGTAGAAGCAAAAATCTCATATGAATATGAAAGAACATTCATAATAGTCAGAAAAAGGGAGCTATTTGGTAAGAATTATTAGCAAAAATCAACTATCCCTTCAAATCTTTGATCTTTGTCAAAAATTTGTCCATAGAATTTCCTTCACTCATATGCTCAATCTCCAATTGTTTTCTGAGGTAAGCAACACGAGCCTCATTCCTTGCTTGGTATAAAGTGATAAGTGTATCCTATTTCACAAGAGTAAATGTGAGGAATAATGGCACGTTTGTTAGAGAAAGCTGTCAATGCATGTGCCTGAGCATCTATTCCATCCCAACAAAGTTTCTCTACAATAGGTGCAACAAGAACTGCAACACGAATAGGAATTTGAAGATCGTCATCTTCAGTGGCATCTGTGTTGGTGCATTTTTATCCAATCCTAGTGCTCGATCATTTATCACTTTGATGTGTATACTCTCAATGAGAGAAGCCATAAGATCAACCTCTTTTAAAAGTGATTACTTGAAAAGTAATTTGTAACATTTCAAGTAAAAGCAAAAGAGAATCTCGTGACTTTGTTAGGTGCAAATCACACATCTTAAGTTGGAGAAATCAATTATATGATATTGCCCTATGTTGAAGGAACTTTTAGATGCAATACCCCCGAATTTTGAACTCAAATTTCTCTATATATACACATGAAGAGAGTCGCGGTTCATAATAGACTTTTGTGCTACATTCAGAGGAGGCTCTGGTTGCGTTTTATACTATCGGTGAAGCACACATAGTGCTCTTTATACTCAAGCTTCATGCTCACTCACCTCATGTATTATATATACTCAATATAGATTGGATTTTCAAATAATCTTTGGAGTTTACTTCAAATGCTGTCTCAAGTTCATATCTCATTTTCAACCAATTTTGGGCATTGATTTCTCTATGTGTACTTATTCTTTTGATGAGATTTAAATTGTTGTAAGTAAAGTAATAAGGCTGTTTGATTCATCTCAAAATTTTGTGATATTTTGTTCATTATTCTATGAGCTATATCTATTTGAAGTGACCTATGTATAGAAGGCAGAGCATTCCTAAAAAGTCGAGATGACACCCCAATGTTCCTAAATTGATTTATCTCAGTATAGTCTATTAAAATTCATTAAATTTGTTCATTTAGATTCATCATATATCTAATTGAAAGTGTGCAAAGTATCTTTGATAAATTCGTAGCAGGCTATGAGCTCTGAGTGAAATTCCAGAGTGCTTTCCATCCCAAAATAGAAAATTTTTGATCATCTGTTTTGTATCAAGTTATCAGTTTTGATGAATCAATTTGAGATTGATCTTCCAAAGTACTAAGAAGGTACTAATGCATCATTAGCAAGCACAAAAAGTTTTTGCAACACCAAACTCATCCTTGGAGTATGTCCACCATCTCTTCTCATAGTGGTATCTGAGCATAGTTGAATCAACATGGGAGATGGTTTTCCCTCTACCATTGACAAACTGGATAGGAACAACTAGTCAGCCTGGTCTTTGAGGATGGAGGCCTACCTTCAAGGAAGAAATCTCTTTGGATACATATCTGATGATGAAGTCATGCCAACAATGAGAAGCAAATGGCAACCATCACATGAAGAGCATATATGTCTTTGATTTTTTCTTACCTCATGTAAAAGGATGTAAGACCTCAAGGGAGACCTGGAATGCACTTGCTTCCTTCTTCTCTTCAAATACTAGAGAAAGGAAGAATCAGCTATGGATGGAGTTTACTACCTTGAAGACAAGCCCGAAGCAAAGTGTGACTGACTATGTCACCAAGATGAAGGAGATCTCTGATCAATTAGGAAGTACTGGAGAGGTAATTGATGAATCGCAAATCATAAGGCAAATCATCAATGGCATTAAAGCAGATGATAAGTGGGAGTCCTTCACAACTTCCATGGATCTATACATGGACATGCAAGTACCTAATCTCAACACTCTCATGGGCCAACTCTTCACACATGAAGCAAAGATACACAAAAATGGTGAATCTTGAAGAGGTAATCAATCTTCTTCTTTATAATCTGATAAAGCTAAAGATAAGGATAAGTCAAAGTCCAAGAAGAATGAAGATGAAGGTAGCTCTTTCCAAGCCAACTTCATAGGTAGAGGAAAAGCTAGAGGTAGAGGCAGAGGAGGAAAACAAGGCAAGGGGAGACCCCAAACATCTCAACCTTGTAATACATGTGGTGATTCTAATCACACTACTAAAAAATGTTATAGGAACCCAAGAAATTCCAGAGGAAGAGGATTCAATAGAGGTGGCTATGGGTCAAATAGAGGTAGATACAATGGAGGATACAACAACCACTATCATAACAACAATAACAACTATCAAAGTGGATATAGAGGAAGGAAGGACTAAAACAATTATACTGAGGATAAAAATCAAGAAGAATCACTTTGTCGCATGAACCTATCACTGATGGAGTGTACGGATGATGATCATGTATTTTATATTGACTCAGGATGCTCCATTCATGTATCAGGAAATGTAGCATTGCTCTCTGAGTTAGAAGATCCCAAGAACAAACATGAAGTGAAGACTGGTGATGATACAAGGCATTTAGTGGAAAAGATAGGTAATGACAATACATCAGATGGAAATATGAATCTTCTAAGCAAGGTCTTGTATGTATCTACTGTTAGAAATGTACAAGCTCAAATGTGTGTGAACCAAAGCTTAACTCAAGTCCCACATCATTTCACTTTTTGGTAAATTCTACAACCACTTTTCCAAGACTTTTGTAGCTCAAGATTCCATCTATCTTGATTGAGAAAAGTGGGGGATTTTGGAGGCATGATTTGAATTCAAATTCTACACCAACTTTTAGAGCATTATATAAGCAATAGCTTGGAAGAAGGTCGTGGCCTCCTCAAGCTCCATTTGTGCACTTTTAGGCTCTCATTGGGAGTGTATAATCCAGGTCTAAGTAGCCCCTAGCTAAGCTAACTCCCTGCTTGCTGAAGTTTTCACTTTGGCTGAGATTTTGTTTCATCTATATCTTTTTGTGTACTTGTCTGTTTCATGTGCAAGATAGCTCATCCTAAAGCTCTTGTTGAAAGCTTTCTTTTGAATTTAATCTTATTATCAAGTGTTACTTATTCTTATGTATATTGAGCTTGAAAGCTCTCTGGTGTATCTTTGCATATTTCCCAACATATGTGTGTGAAGAGGTACACATAAGTGATAGCGATCTATTTGGGCAGATTTGGGTCTATCTTGTGCCAGGAGGTTGACATAGGTCACATTCTTCAAATTGAGTGATCTATGGCTTATTGGAAAGATTAAAAAGTCTGTTTTTACTGTGAAAAATATCGTTAGTTCAGTCCTTAGGTCCAGAGAGCAATTCAATTTTTGGTGGACTATGGTAGTGAACTGTTTGGTCATAGGAAGGGCCTATCATTCTTCAGCTGCAACTAGGAACGGATATACTCCATCAGTGGTATCAGATCTCATCATTGAGCATTGAGGAGATCAAGAGGAGGCCTTGAAGTTTCTTGAGAGCCAAGAATTGAAGCAAATACCAGGAAGTTTTGAAGAAGGATTTGAAGCAAGGGGGAGCTTCTATCATGATCAAAAGTTCACGACAAGTGGATACTATTATGGGAAGGTGTTGGCAGTATACGAGAAGAGGCAAGTACGAGCATACAAGCAGATCTAGCACTAAGGCAACCCTTTATTTTTTTCAAAACCCTTACACCATTTAAAAGTGATTCTCATCACTAAAAACCCCTGTAAATACCATTTTCACCTTTTTGTAGCTCCATTTTGTACAAGTCGAGGAGTCCTTGAGCTTGAGGAGCCTTAGAAGTAGTTGCCTACGGAGTTTTGTATTTTTTAGACCTCGTTTGAGCCCTCAAATAAGCCCTGGAACCTAATTTTTAACTAGGCCGGACACTAGGTCTGGACAGGGCCAAAGCTAGTCAAAAACTATAAATAGAGCTAGAGAGCTCATTTTTGGGGGTAGCTTCTTGTAGTTTTGAGCTTGTATGAGAACTTTGTTGCAATAGAAGTGATTCCATTGTCTTACTCTCTTTGTTCTTGCCGTGTATGCACGTGTGTGTGTGTGTGTGTGCATGTTAGTGTGCTTCTCACTCACACATTTGTGCCTTCACTTGCTCGAGGTCTTCATACCATCCTCATGTCTTCCCGGATTGACATTAAAGGAGGTGCTACTCATCACGCTACACCAAATTTTGGCGCCGTTGCCGGGGATTCGAGCTTTGAGGACGAGCGTGTGATGGTAAGACGTAGAGAGGACGCGTTGGAATGGTAAGTAGTCGGTAAATTTCTTATTTTTCTTCATCTCCATCTCCATCTTCACCTCCTTCTCCATCTCCACCTCCACCGCCTTCTCCACTACATATTCCATCTTCCTTGTCATTCCCCTCATTTGTTGTGTGCGAGGCGAGTGTGTGTGCTTGTTTTTGTGTGTTCTTGCAGGTACCAGCTCCATCACCATCTCCAGCAAGCTCAGCAGGTACAAAATCCTTCTGCACAGGCCCCGAGGCGTTGAGCTCGAGCTATCGCGACACTTCGCAAACTTCGACTAATCGCGTTTCTGAGTGCACCACGACACTGCGCAGGCTGAGAGCTCCTAGGATCACTAGACAGAACTGAAAAATTCACCATATCCCGAGCTATCGCGACACCTCAAGGTATCACGACACTCACGAGCTATCGCGACACCTCACGAGCTATCGCGACACCTCACGACCTATCGCGACACTTGGGAGTATCACGACACCTCACGACCTATCGCGACACCTCTCGAGCTATCGTGACACTTCACGACCTATCGCGACACCTCACGACCTATTGCGACACTTGGGAGTATCGCGACACCTCACGACCTATCGCAACACCTCACGAGCTATTGCGACACTTCACGACCTATCATGACACTTGGGAGTATTGCAACACCTCACGAGCTATCGCGACACCTCACGAGCTATCGCGACACCTCACGACCTATCGCGACACTTGGGAGTTATCGCGACACCTCACGAGCTATCGCGACACCTCATGACCTATCGCGACACTTGGGAGCTATCGCGACACTTCGACCCGACCTATCGCGATACATGGGCTTAACGCGTGAAAATTTAGAGTAATTTAATTGACTGAATTAAGGTATCTTTGGGCTTAATCTTGGACACATTGGGAGGATATAAGAGCCTTAGGAGTGGGCAAAAGACCTAGAAACCAGGGAGGAATTTCCTGAACCCTGAGAGCCTGTTTGGACCCCTAAGTGCCTGAATGGTCATAACTTCACCATACGAACTCCGATTGATGAGATTTTGGTCTCGTTGGAAAGCTTGTTGAGAATCCTACGTGGACCTCGACTGGTTTTTTGTAGAATCATACGTGGAGTTTTAGAACATGTATTTTCAAGTTGGCCTTTAGGTGAGACTAGTTGGTCCTAAGATTGAGGGGGTACAGTGTGTTACTCCAGGGGGGACTGAAAAAATTGATGTGTGTCTTTCAATTACTTGTGGTAATAGAGCTATACTGACTGGTGAGCTTTTGCAGGAACATTGTGTGCACTCAAGGCAATCCAAAGCAAGCTAGCAGGGGTGAGTACCAAGCTTGGGAGAAGGCGTCCTGGGCTTGTGTAGCAGTCTGATCAACCAGCTAATTGAGGAACATTGTGTGCACTCAAGGCAATCCAAAGCAAGCTAGCAGGGGTGAGTACCAAGCTTGGGAGAAGGCGTCCTGGGCTTGTGTAGCAGTCTGGTCAACCAGCTAATTGAGGTTGGAAGATCTCTCAACCCTCCTTTGTCAATTCCTAGCCTAGGCTAAGTACGACTTAGGTGTGGTAATTAATTAGGGCAACGTTAGGCACAAATCAAGTCCAAGAGAATTAACCAACCAAGTGCAAGAATTAAGTAGGTCTTAAGTGCGAAAACCCTAAGGGACAGAAGGTAAACTAGAGTCGATCACTTATCAAGTGCGAAATTCACTTAAGTACTCCTGACGACGCGATTTCAGACAAGATCATAAACATAATATTCAACTCAAAAGAACAAAGTGATTGGTGCAAATTAACCTGCAACGAGAGTTTGCTTGGGTCCAAGGGGGTAGATAAATCAGGCATATGAACCTTAGATCAGGCAGACACTTAGGCCGAGACAGACAAAGCCTCAGATCTTCTGAAGCTAGTGTCAATCACACTGCTAGGTCTTGGGCCCAGCAGTTGAGTGATTACCCATACACTCCCAGATCAGAAACAAGTGATTCTGAGATGTCCTATCACATGGACAGACCAGTAGGTAGTTCAGGGGTGGGTTATCTAGAAAAGCCAGAGGGACCTTACAAGACTCAATTGGAATACATCAGGACGAATCGTCTAGGTGCTCGCATCTACGAAGACGGACTGAGAAGATCTGTGGTCCAGATTAAGAACCCCGATCAACCCCATGGATTAGACCACCCAGTAGTCAAGTTTGAGAATGGAGCATACCTAGATAAAGAGGGGACTATATATGTAGTTACCACTCTTCCTGATAGAACTGATGAGTTTGGAAATGTGATTGCGGAGACCGACATGGGTGATATAGAGCAAGGGAACTTAGAGAGAGAGCCAAGAACCCCCCGTGATAAATCTGTCTTGACCAGAATTATGAATCCAGAGTGGATTCCACAGGATAATAAAAGCATAGATCTGCTTTTAAACCGAGAAATGGATGAGGCCTTTTGGAGATATAAACCTGCTCACCCTCAAGAAGTAAGTGCTCTCACAATCTATGAGTTTAAAGACCCTGACAGCCCAGGTAAAGTAACATACCTAGACAATACATCAGAGAGGATCTTCGTGGTCACCGAGCATGGCAGACATGCCTACACATGGAAGGGTGAATTTGTTTTCCCCCAACCTCGGACTAATGTGTCATACAGTCACCAAGGAGCTGGGACCTCCCAAGCTCATGGAGCTCAAAGAGATAGAAGTAGAGACAAACCTGAGGTAAGTTTTGCCAACTCCCTGGGAAGAGAAAGAACGGGAACGGAAAGGAATAGAGTGGAACCTGAGAGACATAGAACCCCATGGAATCAAAGGAATGCTGACGAGTTTCCTTTGCCAAGGCCGAGAGAACACACTAGGACCCTGTGACCAACTCAACTGGTGAAGTCCATGAAGAATTACTTCGATGGCACTGGAGACCCTTATGACCATGTGGCAGAATTTCGGCAAGTATTGAAAGCTGAACAGGTAGAGGACCTATTCACACAATATAATGCTTTTGGTCTAACCCTTAGGAACACTGCCCTTACGTGGTTTCAACCACTGAACGAGAGGCATTTCAGAAACATAGACCAGCTCTTAGAGGCATTTATCATTGAGTTTTCTAAGAGTGGAATCAGGCACAACACTTCCTCACTAATTCATAGCTTCAAACAAACACCTCAAGAGATGGTCAGACTAGCTAGAAGAAGATTTAGGCAGTACCTGGAGAGATGCCCGATGTAGGAGTTACCCACACCAGCCAAACAAGTGGCCTTGTTCTTAGATGGATTGTTGAGCACCAAGCTCAGGTCATATGTGTATCTGAAGGACCCGAGAACGATAGAAGAGTGCGTGCGCATGTGCATAGACATTGAGGACAATCTAGGTGAGGAATTAGAACTATCAAAAATCTATAAGGATTCTGATAGCTCTAGTAGCCTCACATCTGGTCAATCCACATCCATTGAGGAACTTGCAGAGAAGGTAGCTAAAAAACTAGGTGTCTCTAGCAAACAAATTCCGAGATTTGCCCCAATTAAGCGGTGTTACACTTGTGGAGGTGACCATATGGCAAATGTATGTCCCATTATGGCCCAACCCCAAGCGAATCCTAGTAGCCAGTACTGCACCATAGAGCGCAGGTACACCAACCACACTGCACAAGACTGCCCATATAACAAACAAACTGTTAGGCAAAATTACCCTCAGCCATATCTACAACAGGGTAGATACCAGAATCAGTACCCACCACAACAATACAACAGACCACAACAAACTTATCAGCCACCTTATCAAGGGCAGCAGAGACCTCAACCAGTCCTAGTGCAGCAACCCCCTGCTCCAACCAATGTGATCCCAGTGAAATATGCATCTGCTGAAGAAAATCCGAACAGAGCCATAGTCCCAGTCACCCCATTGCTATCAGACAGTGATCCAAGTGACCATAGTTTTGACTCCACACATATTGATAGCCCACAGGCTTACTACATGCAGTCACCCGAGCATAACGAGTCATACTATTATGAGGACCCAAGTGAAAATAGTGGGGAGCCTGAGTATGCCAATGTCATGTACACAAACCCCAACTCTAGACCTCAACCTAGGCATGTATGACCCCCATTTCCTAGAGGACCATGCTTCAGATGTCAGGGAGATCACCTTATACGTGATTGTCCACTGCCTGCCCCCACACAACCTCAACCAGTAACAATTCAGGGTTTCTGTCAAGACTGCGGGAAAGAGCATCTCCTACGAGATTGCCCAAAGAACCCTAATAACATGCCTAAAATCACTCCTATCAATGTTGTTGGGTTAGTTGTAGACTCCACAGGGAGTGTGACTTCCACTGCACCTGTGCAAGTGATCACAAGAGCCCAAGCACTACAACAAAACCAAGGTGTTGGTCAGGAAAAGAGACCCGAGGTGAGTGAAACAGAGAGCATAACCAAAAAGAGGACTAGAGCCTGGAAGGATAGTCGTGAAAGAATGAAAAGGCAATGGGCAAAAAAGATGAGCGAACTTGAAGAAAGCTTGAGAGAAACCAAAGCAAAAATCATAGAGATCACATCTCAACCGCACTCTCACACATTCCCACCGCTACCATCCCCATCACCCTCCATCCCTCCACCCTCTAATACACCCCACGTAACCCACCCGCCACCCCGAGTAGGATCAGTATTAGCTGATCCCACTCCTGAAGACATAGACATGATGCTTAAAGCATATCAGGCCAGAATCCAAGGGCCAAATGTAACGGATCATGACAAGTGCTACCCTAGAGCTAACCTAGAGATAGAAAGAACCAAGCTTTGCACGAAATGGTCGCATTGGCTCAGACTATGTTTGAAGCCAGTCGCCTTTTCAATTACTCGGGCTCAGCCAAGACACAATTACACTTGGATGGACTTCTAGAGAAGTTAGAGGGCATAATTGCAAGATCTGCCAAGGAAGAAAAAAATCAAGAAAGAGATAAAGCAAGCAAAAACATGACCCATCCCCCACCGAAAGCTTATTCCACTGAACCAGACAACCCCCCCTCCCTAGAAAGAATAGAGAGGCTAACTGCACAATCAGAAAAGGAACCCGCCTCTCAAAATAAGGGCAAGGCAAGTGAGAACGTGAGCCTACCTCCCCAGGAAGCCTACGTGCCTAACTCTATAGAGCAAGACACATCATCTTCTATGAATCGGTTCACACCAGAATTCCTACGCGAGATTCAAGAAGACAAATGGGCTAAAGAGAGTGAAGTCCCTCCTCCTTTTGAACTTGTGGATGATGCACGCGACCAATTCCCACAAGACATCCCATCCATTTATGAGGAGCAAGAGAGCACCCACTCTCAGGAAAGACTAGACTTTGAGTCTAACTCTCTACAAGAATTACCCCACTTTACCGGCCCATGGGAAGCTAAGTCTACTTGTATGAGAGCACCCACGGTCATGGTACGAAATGAGGACTCAGTCTTACCTAGGAACACAGAGGTAGTGAAAAACACTAAAGTGCAGTGCAATCTCAAGTTAGAAGAGCTACTCAAGGTTAGACCAAACAAGTACCAGCGATAGTGAAACCTCATTCCGAGGTAGGATCACATAGGACAGTGCCAGAGATACCCTTGGATAAGATAGGAGATATGTGTGAAGGTGAAGAAGGGAACACCTATCTTCCCATTACCTACCAGGAGTACACCACCAAGACAATTTTGGACTCAGGTGCAGGAGTTGCAATTGCCACCACTTCCCTATGGAAGCGTTGGGGCAAGCCGGCACTCGGACCAACGAGAATGAAATTGCAGATGGCTGATGGTCATATTGAAAGGCCCTTAGGATTGCTAGAAGGAATAACTCTCACTACATGTGGGGTTGAGTTTGAACATACTTTTGCTATAGGCGACTTTAGCAAAAACCAAGCCTACGAGATGATTTTGGGAAGGCCATTTATGCGGCAATTGCAAGTAGTCCAGGATTGGGGAACCAATTCCTTGTATTTGCAACATCTAGGTGTTACAACCAAAGTCAACCTTAAGGATTACTCTCATAGAGACGTATGACCTATTCAATGGGATCCCATCCATAAAGCCAAAGATGAGACTGAGTCTGTGCATTCCATAGGATCCGGGTCCTCGTGGATGCATGAAGACACCCACTTATGGATGTGCAAAGTGGCAGTAGAAGAAGAGAAAAGAGAAAAAGCCAGAGAGATAGGTGCAAAAGAAACCCATAGATCAATCCAAGACCCAGCCTATGCACCTGTAGTTTTCCAGACGAAGAATTCGAACCTCACGGCTGGGCAGAAATTCTAGCAACCATGGATGTAGCCATCAATGAGGAACAATGGACACCTCACTGTGATGAGGATGGCTATGACATTTCAGTCTTCTCCATAGAGCCAATCATGGGAGAGGCAGTTCTAGAAGAATGCGAACCTAGCCCTGATGCATTTGAGGATGCAAGTGACTCCGATCTAGAGTCAATCATCATGGACCCACCTTTTGCATCAGATGAAGAATACTTCTATGAAGTAGAATTTCAACCCCAGAGGCACGGAGAGCTTACAAATGAGGTGAGGTTAGCCACACAAGTAGCTTCTAAAAGCGGAGGAAAGAAAAGAAAGAAGAAGGAAGTCACTCGGGAGGCAGAAGAATCCTTGTTTGAGGTCCCTGAAAACTTTAAAAAATATGAGATAGACGATAGGAGGGTCATGATAAGAATGCCTAAACGTGAGGCACAAGCAGGAGAAGCCTATGATAGCAAGGAAACTACCAAGAAAATAGTTGTCGCCATCGAGGAAGGAGAAGAAAGATGCACATACATAGGTCATGACCTGACAGAAGAGGAAGAACAAGAGCTGATAGCCTTGCTAAGAGAATACCGAGATGTATTTGCTTGGAGTTATAAGGACTTGAAAGGGGTAGACCCTGATATATGTTCACATACAATCCCCATGACCTCAGACGCCAGACCCTCGAAACAGAAGCCCTACACATACAACGATAACTATGCTGCTAGGATCAAAGAGGAGATAGATCGACTGGTTGAAGCCGGATTCATCTATGAAATTGAGCACACTGAGTGGGTATCCCCCATTGTAGTGGTGCCCAAGAAAAATGGAAAGCTGCGTGTGTGTATTAACCTTAAAAAAGTTAATGCCGCCACGATTAGAGACAATTATCCGCTTCCTATCACTGAGCATCTATTAGAAAGGGTAGCAGTCAAGGAAGTGTACAGCTTCCTAGATGGGTTTTCGGGCTATAATCAAGTAGCCATTGCTCCAGAGGATCAACATAAGACGGCTTTTGCCACGGAGTGGGGCATATTTGCCTTTCGGGTAATGCCATTCGGGCTTACCAATGCACCGGCTACCTTTCAAAGATTAATGTGTCACGTGTTTAAAGAGTTCTTGAGGAAGAATTTGGAAGTCTATGTTGATGATCTTTGCGCTCATTCCAACATTAGACAGACCCATATACCCGAACTCAGACAGATCTTTGATAAATGCAGAGAATATCAAGTCTGCCTGAACCCAGAAAAGTGTGTTTTCATGGTCAGGCAAGGCAAGATTCTAGGACACATAGTGTCAAAGAATGGCATATCCACTGATGAAGAGAAAGTGAGAGCCATAGCAGAGCTACCTAGGCCAAAGAATGTCAAGGAAGTACAAGCTTTCATGGGGCATTGTGGTTACTACCGCCGGTTCATTCACATGTATGCTGTCATTGCAAAGCCCATGTACGGACTTCTAACTAACTTTGAGTGGACTGATGAATGTGATAATTCCTTCCAGGAGCTTAAACAAAGATTATGTTCAGCACCAATCTTGACCACACCAGATTGGAACAAGCCATTCCATGTTCATGTGGATGCATCCAATTACGCTATTGGATGTGGACTCGCACAACCCACTGGTGAAGGTAATATGGATCTCCCAATTGCCTATGCCAGTAGACAATTGAATGCAGCTGAACGAAATTACACCACTACTGAGAGAGAAGGCTTAGACATGGTATATGCAGTTAAGAAATTTAGACACTATTTGCTTGCAAACAAGTTTAAATTTTTTACTGACCACCAAGCATTGTTATATCTCGTGAACAAGCCATGCAATACAGGAAGATTAGTAAGATGGTTTCTCTTGCTAATGGAATATGAATTCGAGGTTGTAGTAAGGAAAGGGAAGACTCACTTGAGAGCGGATCATCTCTCTAGGCTCACATCTGGAGAAGCCCCACAAGGAGTGTCAGATGACCTTCCTGATGCTTACTTGTTTAACTTGGAAGTGGTACCGCAGTGGGCTAAGCCATTAGTGCCAGTGTTAACCTACGGGCCTAACCACTCAGTAATGGCCACACATGATAGAGAGGTAGTAAAAGCCCAAAAGTATCACATCATGGCAGGAAGTATGTACAAGCACACGGATCAAGGGATCTTGCCTTGTTGTGTGGAAGAGGACGAGCACGTGAAGTGGTTGCAATTAGCACATGTAGGTGCATTAGAGCAACACTACTCAAAACAACGAACCCTGCAAACATTGAGGAGACTTGGAGTGCATTGGCCAACTATGGAAGCTGATGTCCAAAAGTTGTGCAAGGAATGCCCAATCTGTTGCACTAAACCACCTGTGGAACATGCCACTCTTTATCAAGTGTCCATAGTGCCAGATTGGAGCGAGCCACTAGTGGCGTTTCTGAGGACGAAAACATTCCCTCAAGATATGACCCTGACGAGACAAAGAAGTCTAGAACAAGAGGCCCTAGATTACTCACTCATTGGTGATAATCTATACAAGCGCAGAAAAGATGGTTACCTGAGACTATGTGTTCATGAGAATGAATATCTAAAGATCTTGGAAACTGCTCACCAGGGTGTAGCAGGAGGACACTTTGGTCCAGATAGGGTGATCAAAGCAATCCTATTTGCAAGATTTTGGTGGCCCACCCTTCACATGGACGCACATACCTATGTGAAGAGGTGTGAGATTTGTCAGCGAACCCAGTATCCTATACGCAGAGATGAGATGCCACTGAAGCCTATGATGGGCGGACGTGCATTCTCTAAGTGGGGAATAGACTTTGTAGGTCCTATCAATCCCCCAGCTAAGGGTTCCCATGCTGAGTATATCATCGTTGCCACAGACTATCTAACCAAGTGGGTAGAGGTAAAAGCCACAACGAAGAACGACGCTCAGACAACTGCTAAATTCTTGTTTGAGAATGTATTCACAAGATACGGGCTACCTATAGAGCTAGTTAGTGATAGAGGCACTCACTTCTTGAATGAAGTTATTGAAAATCTGCTCCAAGAATTCTTGGTAGTGCATAAGAAGTCTGCCCCCTATCACCCTCAAGCCAATGGGCAAGCCAAAAGCACCAATAAAATCCTATGCAATGTATTGACAAAATTAGTGAACAATAAACGCTCTGATTGGGACAAACAACTACACCATGCTGTTTGGGCATACCGAGTCGCATACAAAACGGTACTCCAAGCCACCCCCTTTCAAATGGTATTTGGCCAAAATGCCGTGCTACCATTGGACTTCTTAATACCTACATTGAAAGTAGCACAAGAGCACGAATGGACGGGTCATGAACTCTCCTCTAGACTTTTTGACCTTGAATGATTAGGAGAAACAAGACTGAGAGCAGCTGCAGGGATATATGCAGCTAAGAAGAGACAGAAGGCATACTTTGATGCCCATGTGAAGGATAAGGGCTTGAAAGCAGGAGATCTAGTTTTAGTCTACACATTGAAACAACACGCAAGGAAGCTAGAAAAGAGAGGCTACGGACCTATGATCATCAATAGGATCTCCACGAGTGGAGCAGTACAACTAGCCACTTTAGAGGGTGATGTTCTCCCAAACTATATTAGCGGATGTAGAGTCAAGTTGTATCAGGAACCCCTCACGGAGGAAATGCTAAGTCGACTCAATACTGCTAAGCAACGTAAAGAGGAGGAAAAACGAATTCGAGAAGAAGCACAGGCAGAGGCCTTAGAGCGCATCAGACGAATGAAGTTGAGGAGACAAGGGAGGGATCAGCCTATGATTGACACTCAAGAGTCTCCAGGCTATCACATGGCCATGTGTGAGGCTTCAGGTGAACGTACCCATAAGATAGTGGATCGACGACCTTTTGTGACCCTAGAAATAGGACAAAGAGACAACACAACAAGCGTGAGAGCTTTAATTGATTCACGAGCAGCCACAAGTGCAGTTCGGCTTTCTTATTGCCAGCAGCTGCAATTGGAGGTAAAACCCCTAGAAGCATATCTGATAGGATTGGGAGGTGTTGAAACCCCTTGCATGGGAGAGGTGGATCTTCCCCTCTACATACAAGAGGTCCTCATGCCAGCAAAAGTGCTAGTGTGTGAAGACGAGGATCTGACCGAACCTCTGGTCCTGGGCCAAGACTGGATCTACGATCACGCAGTCAACCTCAACCTAAGAAGTGGACTTCTTCAGGCCTGGGTAGGCCAAAGCCATCTCACGATTGAATTAGAAAATCGAGCACTCAAACCAATAGAACAGGCACCAACTCCTGGTCCCTCCAGGAATCCACATGAAGATAACAATGTTGTTCTTGTCCAAACTTCTATGGTGCAGAGGATTGTCAATCTTACTGAAGGTACAAGAGCCAATAAGGAGTTCCCAACTGATCCAAAGAAGATTCTAAACGGGCAGACCGAACATCACTCGACACGAAGGAGGCCGCTGATCAAGAGGCAGGAGCGCCAACCCGTGCAACACGGAGCACCTTGTGGCGCAAAGCAGATCTGGATACGCAAGGATGGAAAACCCACAACTCTAATAGCAGACTCTCGAGGAGACAACAAACGAGCCTCACCATCAAGGAACAAAGTGAAGAAGCCCCCTAGGATAACTCCTAGGCATACCATTTCTATTTGGGTTCCTAAGCGGTCAATGAAGGCCATCCCTAATGCTAGACAGATATGGGTGCCCAAGGCATGCTTACAATCCCAAATTACTTCACCTTCAAGCACTAGGATGAAGCAACTTTCACAAGCACTCCCAAATACATCACACTCTCATCCAGAAATCTTCACCTGTCTTTAGTTCTAAGAGCTACGAATCCTCTATCAAAGTTTGGAGAATTAAACTGTGTATCAAACCCCCTGACCCAATTTTGTAAATCCGTCCACTCTAACACAGGAGCATTCTGAGCCCATTGCATAACCAAAGTATGCATCTAGGATGACACTGACCTCTAATCACCACTCACACCTATCACAAACACTTCACCACTAACCACTGACCTCCGGGATTGTCATGTTAGTATTGTGAAGGGAACACCATTACATCTTGTTTCCTATGCAACACTAATGTGCCTTTCTTCTTCCAGCAGATAGGCAACCTACTCTCATGGCAACAGCAGCACGCACAAGCTCTCAGGCAGGCTCTGGTGCTCAAATCAATTGGGATGCCATGCCGGTGGAGGCCCCACCAACAGCTCGGCCTGAAGAGTTCGTGAACGTGCGGAGAATTCCTATTCCAGATCCACCAAATGGCCTAACCGAAAGAGTAAAAGGGAACTCTCATTGGTTCAATGAGATGCCAAGAGACTTGGGAGACGCAGATCATATATGGGAGTCCAAGATGGAGTGTGGAGGAGTGTGGTGGACCTTCCAGTTCTTTTCAAGAGAATTCAAAACCTTACAGAATGCAGCTCCACTTCAAGATATTTGGCAAAAAGCAGGATTACAAACTTATTTTAGTGCAGCTCTGCCTAAACCCGATTTCCTCAGGTGCTACTACCTAATTGCCACACTGAAGCCGACACGTGATAAAGATCATTCAGGCACATTCTGGGTGCCCTCCTTATCAAACCAGGAAGAAATGAGGAAGTTTGAATTGAATATTACCTTAATCAGGGAAGCCCTTCAAATGTATGGCACTCACGTACCGTTGGATCGCGATCCCTTAATACCAGACTCAATGAAGAACAACAGAATCAGAAAGTTAAAGGAAATGTGTGCCCTCACCCCTAACATCGCCATACCTCTGCGAATGTGCCTACAACACTTCGCATTTCCAGCTCAAGTCCGCTTCACCCAACCACACAAGAAAATATGGTATGGGTTATATCTAGCAGAGACTGGAAGCTTGCCCATTAAGATGCCTGTATGGATCTTGGACCAAGTGTATGAAGCAGGCAAGCGGGGTGTGAGGAAGCCTACTTTACACGGCTGCTGTGCACTTACAAGGATTATCTATCGATGTCTTGCATATGACGTGCCGGTTGCCAGAGCCCTAAAATATTCACAGCTGGAGTTTTTCAAAGGGCAGAAGTCAGGGAGCCAACTTGCGAAACGAATGCGTGGATCTCTCTCCCAGGTAATGATCCCTCACGAGGCCACGACCGAAGCTTCCCCCAGAGAAGAAGCCCAGGTCGCACCGGTCACGATCCATCTTCAAGGAGTTCAAGCAGGGGATGTGGTACAACCCACTCCATCCGCCCCTCCACTACCTACCGATGTAGAGTTTGCATCTATGGCCAACTTCACAAAAGATCCAAACTTTGATTTTGAAAGATTCCTGCAGACGGCCCACTTGTCGGACAGTGAAGGTTTCCCTGACAATGACGATCCAGGAGCATCATTCCAAAGAGAACTGCCACAGGGCGAAACAAGCAGAGTACATGGAGAAGATGAGGCACAACACCCTCATGGCCCAAGCACACAAGTTCAGGAAGAAGTACAAAGAAATGAGCCAGAAGAGAGTGAAGAGGAAGCCCCTGCCTACACGGCACAACTCAAGCGGCTATACAAGACAATCAAGCAGGTACAGAGAAGACATAAGATGACAGAAGAGGCGAATCGAGCTCTAGTGAACCAAATGCTTCAAGCCGAGAATGTAGATTCCCATTTTGTTGAATCATTGAATCTATTGGCGGACACATGTGGGATTGGGGAAGCATTGAGGACTATGGTCTATCGGGAGAACCCTACCTATGATCAATGAAGGATTGATACACGGCCACGGCAGGGAAAAATGATTCAAATGGAAGTGTCTACTGCCTTGCCTACCACAATTTCAGAGGATGTTCACATGACTAGCCCAAATCCCACTGACGAACAAGATGTAAATACACAGGTACCATCTCCACCGTCACCTCCCATTCAACCCTCAGAACCCTTCTCCACTAGTCTTTCTGAACAACCGATATCCACCCAACATGAACCCATTGTACACACCTCCATTTTTACATCCTTCCCTTTACCCACATCCATCACTTTCGCCCAAATTTTTGAACCTCACACCGGTCATCCTGCCACCGATCAAACCATAATAGGTCACCCCTCCTATCTCCCCGTCCTTGGACAACCACTTGCCACTAGCCAGATCTTATCCCATCCTTTTCCATTCACCCACACATTTTCCCTCTCCCAAGCCCTATCCACCAGTTCCCTTGTAACTTCCTCAGGCTCAACCCAAGTCACACAACCGTCATTCTGGACAAACCTTGTAAATATACTCCAACAGGTGGAGAATTATAATAAAAAGTCCCTTCCCCAACCCCACTCCCCCACATTCACTGCCACCACTAACACACCACCTACCGTTCCCGTATTCACAATTCACACTTCACACACTATCACATCCGACCCCATGGATATTTCACCATCCACCGGAGCACCCATCGCCACGTCTGTTCCACCATCATCACATCTCACTTCACTCATAGGCACATCATCCACTTTTCCCTTCCCCATTTCCCGACCCTTTGCATGTTCCACCTCTACCCATGCATCCACATCATTTTGTAATGCACTAGACACCATGGTTGAAGCGGCCACTCAACTTAAGCAAGAGTATAAGCTATTAGAAGAAAATAACACAGAGCTGTGCAATCTCTCGGCTCAACTCCAGGCACGAGTCGATGCCTTGGAACTAGGTAATACAACACTACAACACCAGGTGACTGACCTCCAACAATCAAAGACAGAACTCAAAGCTAAGTATGCAGAGACAGGCAAAGCTATGGAGGAACAACTCAGAGAACAAATGGGCCGCAATGCGAGACTTCAACGCAACATGGCTCTACTACGTCGCCATCTAGCAACAGCTCAAGAAGAGAACAGAAGGCTACAACAACAAAACCAGGAGAACCTAGAAGCGGCCATGGAAAACACCCCGGGAGCACCCATCGACCCTGCTAAATTCCAAGCCATCCCCTCAAAAAACATACAACAGATATTGGAAACCTATGCCAATCTCTTAGAAGCACATGATCAGCTTGCTGACCAAGTCAAAGACCTACAAAAGTCCCAAGTGCCTGCACCACACCAACGAGAACCTAAAGAGATGGCCAACGCTGCAACCTCACCAGAGCCGGAATTATCAGTAACCAATGAAGTACTAGAGCTACGTCAGGAGGTGGCCGAGTTGAAAATTAGATTATTACAATATGAACGACCACCCTCCCCACCTGATCAGCCAAGTGAAGAGGAGACCATTGCCATTCCGATGGAAGAAACATTCGAAGATAATTATGAGCCACAACCTCTTCCAGGTGGCAGGATCACTGAAGAGGGACAGGATACATATGAGGAACCCCCGTCAGCATGGATGAAGCAGGTAGAGGAGATGGGCCACACTCACGAAGAGCGGGTTGCAACCCAGATGCTAGCCATGAAAACCATAGAGGAGACCATACTCAAGTCTGAATATTTCTCGAACTTGGCTCCTAGGCGGTTGATAACTAGCTGAGAGTTACAATATAAACCTTATTTTGTATTGTTGGCGGACTACAATGCTGAGATCAAACGCATAACCAACAAGTATCCCTCTTTCGCAACACAGTTCGAACCCGAGGACATCACAGAGGCAGCCAAAAAAGGGGCCATATTCCAGCCCATATGGAGGCAAAAGTTACTGGAGACCTATCCGGAAATGTTACGAACATGGGATCATGCTCCCATGCATCTGAAATATAACCCATGCTTTGGACCGGTACAAAGAAGACGCTCCTGGGAAGCATTCGCCATCAAGGTTCAGAACAATGTGAATTGCAAACAGTGGTTGAACTACCCCGAAATCGCACCACCGATAGGCCCACCTACAACAGCGTACATGATGGCTACCATCCGATATTGGCTTCCACGCCTCCACTCCATGCCAGATGTAGCTGCACAGATGCTACTCAAGATATTTGATATGATGCAGGTTGTGCTCAAAACCTTCCGCAACGTATGTAACATTCAGCCTCCGATTCCTGGCTTCATCAATGGCAATTATGACCTCCTGTATGATATGAGCACAACCCCAAGCATACGAGTTGCTTATGCATGGCACGCACGCATCCGATATCTCCCTGCCTGCTATAAGCAAACCTTCGACGACATGTTCACCACGGGATTTTTGGAAGCACATTCAGAGGTATTTGCACCACGACCAACCCACCTGCTGCAACTATTTGCGTGCGAGCAAACAATGCATTCAGAGCTCTACACTACACCACAACCTAACATGCCTGTAGCCGTGAATTGGGATGCCCTCCAGAGCGATTTGGTCCGGGGACTACGTATAAAAGAACAAGAATTGGCAACCGACCTCCTGCAGAAGTACATCGATCAAACAGTGGAGCAGAGGTCTGTCAGAGGCGACAGACCCTAGGGGGGGGAGAGTGTTGGCAGTATATGAGAAGAGGCAAGTACGAGCATACAAGCAGATCTAGCACTAAGGCAACCCTTTATTTTTTTCAAAACCCTTACACCATTTAAAAGTGATTCTCATCACTAAAAACCCCTGTAAATACCATTTTCACCTTTTTGTAGCTCCATTTTGTACAAGCCAAGGAGTCCTTGAGCTTGAGGAGCCTTAGAAGTAGTTGCCTACCGATTTTCGTATTTTTTAGACCTCGTTTGAGCCCTCAAATA
Organism: Ceratopteris richardii; assembly: GCA_020310875.1. NCBI lineage: Eukaryota > Viridiplantae > Streptophyta > Polypodiopsida > Polypodiales > Pteridaceae > Ceratopteris > Ceratopteris richardii. The sequence continues at coordinate 30,851,228 of CM035419.1, read as the reverse complement.
TGCCCTGGAACCTAATTTTTAACTAGGCCGGACACTAGGTCTGGACAGGGCCAAAGCTAGTCAAAAACTATAAATAGAGCTAGAGAGCTCATTTTTGGGGGTAGCTTCTTGTAGTTTTGAGCTTGTATGAGAACTTTGTTGCAATAGAAGTGATTCCATTGTCTTACTCTCTTTGTTCTTGCCGTGTATGCGCGTGTGTGTGTGTGTGCATGTTAGTGTGCTTCTCACTCACACATTTGTGCCTTCACTTGCTCGAGGTCTTCATACCATCCTCATGTCTTCCCGGATTGACATTAAAGGAGGTGCTACTCATCACTGAGCTACAGAAGGTAACATACCATTCTTTCTCACATCTATCACAATCCAAGGAGGGATTAGGAGCCACTTTATAGTCTCATACACTAGGAGACTATAATACTCAGATTGAGAAGCTTGAGAAGATCAATTACCAACCTTGGAAGTTTAGAATTTCTAACTTCCTCATGGGAAATGGTCTTTGGGGGTTGGTTATTGGTACTGAGGTGAAGCCATACATAGATCCACATACACCTACTAAGAACCAAAGGAGAGCCATTAGAGAATGGGAAGACAGGGATAGGAGAGTGATCTTAATTCTTTCTCAACACATAAGCAACTCCATGATAGGTCATAACCAAGACCTAGATACATATAAGAAGGTTTGGGAGTGTTTAGAAAGGTTGTACTCTACAAAGGCTAGAAAAATCAGCTTAAGAATGAACTGAACAAACCTAAGAATTCATCAAATCAGAGCATTAATGACTTCATACTCAAAGTAAAAGAGATCTCGGATGCACTTGGTTCAATAGGATGTGCTGTAGATGATGATGACCTAGTTGCCCACACACTTAAGGGGCTTAGAGAAGATGATAAATGGAAGGCATTCACAACCTATGTGTATGTAAGGGATTCATTACTAGATTTTGAGCAACTTACTTCCCTTATGGTGACGGAGGAGCTCAACCATGGAGGCTACAAGTCAAATGGAAGCCAAGAACAACCCTTCGATGTAGGCAAAGGAGGAAGAGGCATAAGAAATAGAGGTGCTTCAAGAGGAAGAGGTAGAAGCAACTATGAAAAATGCAATCAAAGATATCAAGGGAGTCAATCAAGCGAAGATGAAGGTCAATCATCAAGAGAAAGAGGAAGAGGAAGAGGAAGAGGAAGAGGAAGAGGAAGAGGAAGAGGAAGAGGAAGAGGAAGAGGAAGAGGTAGAGGAGGAAGATATGGAGGTTGAGGGTACTCCAACTAAAATGGATGCTTCAATTGTGGGAAGCAAGGACACTATGCCAAAGATTGTTGGCAAAAGTAAGGCAGGAACAATTACAAAGGGCAAGGTAATTATGCTAACTCCTCAACAAATTCAAAAAATGAGTGTTTGTTAGCTATGAAGCATAAAAGTGAAGGTCAACCACATGATGAGCTGTGGTATATAGATAGTGGTTGTAGTAACCACATGTCAGGTAAAGAGGAGTACTTCAACAATCTTCAACCTCCCAAGCAAAGAGGCTTTGTGGAGACAGGAGACAACATAGAGCATGAGATACAACAAATGGGAGATGTGAAGCTTGAAGGCAACCACAAAGCAAGAGGACTATCTGAGGTATTGCTTGTTCCTACTATTACAAAGAACTTAATCTCTATTGGAAAAATGGTTGAAAAGGGATACCAAGTCAAGTTCAACCACAAAGGATGCTTTATTGAAGACCCAAGGAATGGCTATGAGCTCATAGCCAAAGGAAAGAAGGAAGGAAGGATGTTCACTCTTGACATTGGAAAAGGACAAAGCAACAAGGGAATGTTCATCACCTATGGAGACAAGAAGATTGGAGATTTGGATTTGTGGCATAAAAGGTGTGGTCACATCAACATTCAAAGGTTGAAAGACATGGAGAAGAGGAAATTGGTAAGGGATTTACCACATTTTTCATTACAAATGTTGCATGAGATGTGTGAAGCTTGTCAACTAGGAAAGTCTACTAGGCCTCCCTTCAAGAAGAGTGGATATGTAGCACATGATGTGCTAGACTTTGTGCACACAGATGTGTGGGGTCCAACCAAAGAGGCCTCTCTTGCAGGTAACAAGTACTTTGTAACCTTCATATATGACTACTCAAGAAAAGTATGGTTGTATTGTATAAAGCAAAAATCAGATGTGTTTGATGTGTTCAAAAGATTCAAGGCACAAGTTGAAAAGGAGACAGGTTGCTACATCAAAACCCTAAGATCAGATGGAGGGGGAGAATACCTCTCCCATGCCTTTTGTGATATCTTGCAGGACCAAGGAATAATGAGACAAATCACTTGCACGTATACTCTCCAACAAAATGGGGTGGTAGAGAGGAAGAATAGGTATATTGCTGAAGTTGCTAGGAGTATCTTAAATGAAATGAATGTGCCTTTAACATATTGGGCAGATGCTGTATCTACTATTGTGTACTTGATGAATACGTGTCCCACATCAAGGGTACACGACATGACACCTAAGGAGGCATGGAGTGGAAGGAAACCAAACCTTTCACACATTAGAATCTTTGGTTGTGTATGCTACACACATGTGCCACAAGAGTTGAGAGGTAAGCTGGATGCAAGGGTTGAAAGATCTATGTTTATTGGTTATGCTATGGAGAAAAAATGTTACAGGTGCTATAACCCTAAAAAAAGGAGTTAAAGGTATCTAGAGATGTAGTGTTTAATGAACTCAAACCATGGTATGCTTCCAAGTTCCATTGCAAGATGAAGATATTGAAGAGTGAGAGAGGAGATATGAAGCTAGGTTTCAAGATAGCTTGGAAATTAGTGGTCCAAGCATACAAAGGAGTTCAAGAATAGATTCAGCCTATCAATCAATGAATAAAGGAAAGGCAAGATTGGTAGAGCTTGATGAAGATGGACATGAAGTTGAAGACTTTGAAGATCCTATGGTAGAAAGGGGAGCTACATAAAAAATAGAGATCAAGGCACCAAGGCAAAGAAGGTTCATTCCACCAAAAGGAGAAGAAAGGAGGTCAATAAGGGTATAACATCCAATCTCAAGGCTTGTTTATGATAGTTATATTGCTAGGCAGTATGCTTTCATGACTAGGTTATCAAAGATCATGAGCCCTCTACCTATGAAGAGGCCACAGACAGAACGGAGTGGAGGGAAGCTATTCAAGAAGAGTACAAAGCCCTTGAAGACAACACATGGAGTCTAGTTCCAAGAAAACAAGGGATGAATTTAATTTGCAAAAAATGGGTCTATGAAGTGAAGAGAAATTCGGATGGTTAAATTGCTAGGTACAAAGCAAGGCTCGTTGCAAAAGGATTTGCTCAATCTTATGGGATTGACTATGAATAACCTAGTTGCAAAGATGACCACAATTAGGGCAATCACTGGGGTTACCAGATCTAGGAGGTGGCCAATATATCAATTGGATGTAAAGAATGCGTTTCTTAATGTTGATTTGGAGGAGACAATCTACATGACTCAACCATTTTGGTTTGAGAATATGTGTGTGAAGAGGTTTACATAAGTGATAGCTATCTATTTGGGCATATTTTGGTCTGTCTTGTGCACGGAGGTTGACATAGGTCACATTCTCCAAATTGAGTGATCTATAACTTGTTGGAAAGATTAGATAGTCTATTTTTACTGTGCAAAATTTCATAAGTTCAGCCCTCATGTCAAGAGAGAAATTCAATTTTTGGTGGACTGTGGTACTAAACTATTTAGTGCTAGGAAGGGCCTATCATTCTTCTGTTGCAACTAGGAGTGGATATACTCCATCACCTACAATAACCAAGAATTTGATAAGCTTTGGACAAATTGCGGAGAAAGGATTGGAGGTTAGATTCACAAGGCATGGAGCATATGTGGAAGACCCCAAGCAAGAATTCAGAAGGATAGATAAAGGAGATAAGATAGGAAAACTCTTCACTTTTGAAGTGGAAGACACCAAGAACATAGCATTGTTTAACTATGGATCTCAAACACTCTCTAAATTAGACGTATGATATAAAAGGCTTGCTCATATTCATGAAAGAACTTTGAAACAAATATGTACGGATCAAAGTGTACTTGGATTGCCCAACATCACAAAGCAACATATGATCTACAAGTGTGGAGCTTGTCAATTTGCCAAGGCACATAGACAACCCTTCAACATGAAAGGTTATATTCATCAGGAGCTATTCGATCCTGTACACAGATGTGTGGGGTCCAAGAAAAGAACCTTCCATTTTAGGCTCAAAATAAAATGTATCTATTATTGATCATTGTAGTAGGTGGACAATCCTATACTTTATGAAACATAAAGATGAAGTTTTCAATTGTTTTAAAAGATATCTTGCACTTGTAGAGAACCAAACAGGTGAATCTCTCAAGAGACTCAGATCAAATGGTGGTGGAGAATACTTCTCAAATGAATTTGATGCTTTCCTTCAAGAAAGGGGCATCAAAAGAGAGGTAACAACTAGGTACACACTTGAACCCAATGGAGTAGCTGAAAAGAGGAATAGGGCCATAGTTGAAGTAGCTAGATCTATGATAAATGAAAAACATCTACCTAATTATCTTTGGGCAAAAGCTGTATCAATAGCCACATACCTTGTAAACAAACTTCCATATACATCTTTAGATGGTATGACTTGATATGAAGTGTGGAATGGAAGAAGACAAAGCCTAGAGCATTGCAAGTTCTTTGGATGTTTAGCCTATGCTCACAAAGGAAGAGCTAAGGTGCAAGACATAGCTCAAGGTTCGAAAAGCTCTCTTCAACCAATCAAAAGATCCCTGGAGTTGATTGGTTGAAGAAGAAGCCAAAAAGATATGGATTTGATACATCCTTGGTCAGAAAGCATTCAATCTATATGGCTAAGGATCTCAATCATGAAGAATCTACATCTTATGAAGAAGCCCAAAACAAGGAGTTGAGAGAAGCAATGGATGAAGAAATGGAAGCTCTCATGGACAATGACACATGGAAACTTGTTCCTAGCAAACCATCAATGAAGGTAGTTGGATCAAGATGGATTTATAAAGTAAAAAAGAATTCAGATGGTAGTAACAACAGATATAAGGCAAGGTTAGTAGCTAAGGGGTTTGGTCAAAACCATGGAATAGACTATGAAGAGACCTTCTCACCTGTAGCCAAAATGCCTACTATTAGAGTACTTGTTAGCATTGCTGCATCTAGGAATTGGAAGCTTTATCAGTTAGATGTAAAAAATGCATTTCTCAATGGATGGATTTCAGAAGAAGTTTATATGGCGCAACCACCTAGTTATGAAGATGCACATCATCCCAATTATGTGTGAAAATTGAAAAAGGCCTTGTATGGTTTGAAGCAAGCTCCAAGAGCTTGGAATCATAGGTTAGTAACCTACTTGCAAGATCAAGGCTTCAAGGCTAGCAATGCAGATACATTCTATTCATAAAAAGGAATGGATCAGAGGTTATATATCTCTATGTGTATGTTGATGACATCATAATCATAGGAAATGACATCAATGGAATCCATCAAGTAAAAATAGGTATGAAGGATGAATTCAAGATTAGTGATCTTGGACCTCTCACAATTTATCTTGGAGTTGAACTTGTTTATATAGATTCTGGTATCTACTACTCAAAGGAAGTATGTACATGACATGCTTTCGAAGTTCAAAATGGAAAATACTAAGTGTGCAGGTACACCCATGGCGATGAACCATAAGCTAAGTGCTGATGAGGGAGAACTCATTGAAGACATCACAAGCTATCAAAGCCTGGTAGGAAGCTTGAGTTATGAAACTCTCACAAGGGTGGACATATGCTATAGTGTTAGTGTACTCAGTGCATAAGGAAGCCATATATGGAAGCAGCCAAGAGAGTGCTCAAATACTTGAAGGGCACCATCAATGAAGGACTTTTCTACCCCTTCGCATCAGAAATTGATCTCAAAATCTACTCCAATTCAGATTGGCTGGATCAAAGGATGATAGAAAGAGTACATCAGGATACTTGTCTTTTGCAAGATCAAAGTTAATCTCATGGTCTTCAAAGAAGCAACCAACTATCGCTCTATCATCAACTAAGGCTGAATATAGAGGATTGGCCAATGCAACACAAGAAGCAATGTGGTTGAAAGGTATATACTCAGATTTGAGGTTACATACTGTTAAAAGGACTTCCGTCAAGTCACTTTTAATCTCGGTTCGGGTTCTTGGGGATGGTTAGGGGTCTGACAGTGCAGAGGCCCTTTATGTAATTTTCCCAATTTAACTATTCAACTAAACAGTAACTTATACTTCAAGGCAAAAAATTCCACTATACAGTTACTATGTGTAGGTTACAATTATCCTTACTCAGTAACTTATTGTGCGAGTTAACAATCACATAGGTGCACAGATTTATTAATGTTAAGACAACGTTACTGTGTTAACAATGAATTAACAATCACATACGTGCACAGATTTATTAATGTTAAGACAACGTTACTGCGTTAACAATGAATTACTGCAATTCAACAAGAAACAAATAACAGTACTCAAGATATCTGCAAGTCTGCACATGATCTTCTAGGCACAGTCGCCCAGACAAAGTCTGGCAAACTCGTCTCTCTCATGCCGAAGAATCACCGTAATGCCTTTTCATTAATGGGTAAAAAGTTACAACTATTCGCTACGCCTTTTTGGTGCGTGCAACTATGGAAAATAAAATTACATTATTCCCATCCGGCAGCCTAACACTGGCACGCACGGTGGATGCAAACCTGCAAAGAAAAATAAAATAAGGCTCACCAACGATGCCTTGTATATACATAGTTTAGGCTAATTTAAATGTGCGGGTGATCTTTTTTTTAAGGGAATCCAGCATAACCTTCAACGTGTCTGGCTCCACCAGTTGTGCGTCTGTTCTGACTGAACTTGCCGCAATAACTTGACTCATCTGTTGATATATTTAGGTAGTGATGTGTGTGAACACTCTAGGACTGCCGGGGCACTTTTTTCCCTCTTTAGGAGTTTTTTTTCCCTCGGCTTGTATATACGCCTATTGCCCTAATGGGCTACTTATCTTTGTACATTCTCTAGTAATACATTCAGTCTTGTGTGTTGTGCTCCAAGCTTCTTCTTCTTCCTTGTGCTGTTCGCGTGCTTCCGCAGACGTCTAACTCCAACAATTGGTATCAGAGCAGGTCGTTGCTTCTTCTAGGGCGCCGTCGACACTCCTCCGTTTGCAGTCTCAGATTCGCACAAAATTTGGTGAGCATACTCAGGGTGTTTCTGAGATCAAAACCGCTTCGCTCTGTGGTGCCAAAATCACGATCTGAGCTCGTTTCGGCCTCCGAATGCACTATCGTAGTGCTTGTGCAGGCTATTTCGTCCTTTTGTGCCAAAGGTATATACTAGTTTCTGTTTGCCAGTTTAAGCGTCTCGAAGTCTGCTACAGGTCTAGCAGAACTCGTCCGGCAGTTCTGTTCAACTTTTTGAGATACAGTCAATTTTCTGCATCAAGGTATTTTAGTCACCGGCCATGGCTGAAAGCAGTGATGTATTCCGTATGTTGGCTGTTGAGGATAAGTTGGATGGTACCAACTACCCATTATGGGCTTATATGATGCGACATGTACTTGTTGCAAAAGGATTGTGGAACATTGTGCAGGGTGTTGAAAGACGTCCTGTTACACCTGTAACGACAGGTACTGCAAATACAGGTGTTGGAGCTGATGAAGATGGTGTCGAAGATGATATTCTGGAGATTCCTATTCGTGCTGCTGTTTCTGTTGCACCTACTGCAGAGCAGATTCGTTGGGATGGCAGAGATGCCCAGGCACATGCATTGATAGCTTTGTCTCTCAAACGTGCCATTATTCCTCACATTCGCTCTTGCAGAACAGCAAAGGATGCTTGGGATACACTTACCACTTTGTACCAGGCTAGGAATGAGGCTCGTGTTGCTTACCTCCGAAAACAGTTGGAGAGTGAGCACATGAATGAAGGTGATTCGATGGACAGTTTTCTTACAAAGATCAAAGACCTGAAGGAACAATTGATTTCTGCTGATGAGGTTATACCAGATAGCTCACTTGTGCAGACCGTTCTGAATGGCCTTCCTGATTCATATCAGAGTTTTGCCTCTACTCTTCGATTGATGATGAAAGGCAATCCGAATGCCTTGTCATTTGAGGAATTAGTCTCTGTTATGTTGCAGGAAGATCAGTCTAGGCAGAACAGGTCCATTATGCGTGTTGCAGATCAAGCTTTCCTGGCTAGTCAGAAGGGCAAAGGAAAATGGAGCTCTTCTACTAGTAAGCAGAAATCTGCAAATGCTGCACAATCGAAGAACCAGGATAAAGATGAGAAGAAATCAGAAAAGCAGAAATTGTTCTGCAAGTACTGTAAAGGAAATGATCATATTATAAAGAACTGTCCAAAACTGGCTGCTAAAGAGGCAAAGAAGAAAGAGGCTGGAATGGTTGTTGCAGAGGCCTCTACACCAAAAACAGAGTCTGCAAATCTTGTGTAGGAAGAAGAATGGGCGTTTACTACTGTCTTCAGTTTTGACCCATCTTCTCATGATCAGTGCATGTCTGCAGTAGACTAAGATGTTTGGTACTTTGACAGTGGGGCAACCAAACATATTACCTCGCAGCGCAGTTTCTTCTCTTCACTTGAGCCTGCCCCTACAGGGAATACTGTCACATGCGCCAATAACTCCTCTTATCCTGTTATGGGAGTTGGTAAGATCATTCTGACTACTGCTGATGGTAGTTCTCTCACTTTGTCAGATGCTTTATTTGTGCCAAGGATCAAAAAGAACCTGTTATCAGTTTCTGCATTAGCCAAGATTGGCTTGGTTGTGAAATTCGTTGATGACAGGTGTACAGTCCATGATCTCTCAAATGGCGATGTGATTATTGCTTCTGGCATTTTATGTCGTGGGCTGTATAAGCTCATAGACTATGAAAAATCTGTGAATGATTCAGCATGTGCAGTTCATGATTCTCAGGCTATGTCAGATGCAAAGCTTTGGCATGCACGCTTTGGTCATCTGAATTTTGCTAGTTTGTTACGCCTGTAGAAATCTGAAATGGTGTCCTCTTTGCCCAAACTTGAGGCACCTGGAAAACATGTTTGTGAAGGCTGTATTTTGGGCAAAATGCAACGTTCTTCCTTTCCAAAAGATGGTTCAGTTCGGGCTATGCAAAAATTGCAGCTTGTACATAGTGATGTCTGTGGTCCTATGCAGACACCCTCTTTTGGAAATTACCTTTACTTCGTGACTTTCATTGATGATTTTTCCAGGCATGCATGGGTATATCCACTCAAAGCAAAGTCCGAAGTGTTCATGTGCTTCAAACAGTTTTTGGTTTTAGCTGAAAATCTGTCAGCATGTAAAATGGGCACCCTCCGTTCTGATCGAGGGGGGGAATATATGTCTTCAGATTTTAATGCATTTCTGGCTGAACGTGGGATAAGACACCAGTGTACAGTGCCGTATACACCTCAACAGAATGGAGTTGCTGAACGAAAGAACAGGTCACTCATGGAGATGGCGAGGTGCATGGTCAAAAGTCAGGCTTTACCACATAGTTTCTGGCTTGAGGCTGTCATGTGTGCAGCATATGTACTGAACAGGTGTCCCACTAAAGCGTTGCAGTCTATCACTCCATGTGAGGCTTGGCATGACCGCAAGCCATCTGTTGCTCATCTGCGTGTTTTTGGTTGTTTGGCATATGCATTAGTGCCTGAACAACATCGCAGAAAATTGGATGATAAGGCAGTAAAATGTATTTTTGTTGGGTACAGTTCTGAAAGTAAAGGCTATCGTCTGTATCATCCACAGACTAAACACATTCTGGTTAGCCGTGATGTTGTCTTTGTGGAAGATGCTATTCAGCCATTGCTTTCATGTACTAAGGAGACATCTGTTAGCTCCAAAGACATGTATGATACTTTGATGCCTCTTTTTACAGGTGGACAGGCTAGCGCCTGTCCTAATGAGGCAACTTCTCAGCCTTTGCAGGTTTCATATGATGATGCAGATCATTCCATTTCTGATGCAGATTTACATGATGCACTTGTTGATGAGAGAGCTGATATTGAACAGGCAAAAACTATGCCAAAATGGCTGGTGCAGACTTTGCGTGACAGCAAATTAGATGCACCTTTGTCATATCGTACTCGTTCAGGCTCTCATAGTACCTCCTTTGCATCAGATTGCTATGCTATGGCTGCATCTAGTCTCTGTGATGAGAATGAGCCTGTTTCTTTTGATGAAGCAGAAAATTCAGAAAATTGGATGGCTGCTATGCAATCTGAATATGATGCTATAATGAAGAATGGTACATGGTCTTTATGTGACTTGCCTCCTGGCAAGAAGGCCATTGGCACTAAGTGGGTATACAAGCTGAAGCGTAAACCTGATGGTACAGTTGACAGGTATAAGGCTAGGCTTGTTGCAAAGGGTTATGCGCAGGAAAGAGGCATTGATTTTGATGAGACCTTTGCACCTACATGCCGTATGACTACTGTTCGGAGCATTTGTGCACTTGCAGCCCATCATGGTTGGAATGTACATCAGTTGGACATTAAAACAACATTTCTGAATGGTGACTTGCATGAAGAAGTGTATGTTTTTCAGCCCCGTGGCTTTGTGCAGAAAGGGCATGAAAACCAGGTGTGCAGGTTAAAGAAGGCGTTATATGGTTTAAAGCAAGCACCACGTGCTTGGTATGAGAAAATACATGCCTATCTGATTGCACATGGTTTTGAGAACAGTCCAACTGAAAGCACCTTATATGTTAAGCGTGCTAATGATGTGCTTTTGATCATTGTTGTCTATGTAGACGACATGCTGCTCACTGGTCCTCTTGAGAAGCATATTGCTGATTTCAAGGCTGATTTGCATGCCTCATTTGAGATGTCTGATTTGGGGCATTTGCATCACTATTTGGGCATTCAGTTTATGCACATTGATGGTGGAATGGCTTTGTGTCAAACGAAATATATTGACACATTATTGCAGCGTTTTGGCCTTGAAGACTGTAAGCCTATTGCCACTCCTATGGAGACAGGTTTACGATTGAGTCTTCATGATGCTGGAGATGCATTTGATGCTGTTCTCTATCAGCAGGCTGTTGGATGCTTGATTTACTTATGCATTACTCGGCCAGATATTCAGTTTGCTGTCTCACAGATGAGCAGGTTTATGCATTGCCCAGGAGTCACGCATTGGAAAGCGGTTAAGCGCATCTTTCGCTACTTGAGTGGTACTCGGCTACTTGGGTTGTTTTATCCCAAGGGGGGATCACTACCGCCAGATTTGCATGCTTTTTCTGACTCAGATTGGGCTGGTTGCTATGACACTCGTGTGTCCACCAGTGGTTTTTGCTTCATGCTTGGTAGCTCATGTATATCTTGGTTGAGCAAGAAGCAGCGTACTGTGGCCACTTCCAGTTGTGAGGCTGAGTATAGGGAAGCTTTCACAGCGACTGTTGAGTGTGTGTGGCTCAGACGCCTTATGGCTGATTTGGGTGTTGGCCAGTCTTCTGCCACCACCATCTTCACTGACAGTCAGAGCGCATTGGCAGTTGCGAGGAACCCTGTGTTCCATGCTCGCACTAAGCACATTGAGGTGCATTATCACTATGTCAGGGAGAGGTTCTCTGCTGGGGAGATCAGCTTGGCATATGTGCCCACGCAGGAGAACATTGCAGACCTTTTCACGAAGGCTCTGCCTAGGGAGAAGTTTGAAGCTTTCCGCAAAGCTTTGGGCTTACTTCCTTTTGTGGAGTGATTTCCACATAGCTTGGCACTTCCTTATACATGAGTGCCAGCTCCTTGTTCACCGCATCACTCCCAGGGGGGATTTGTTGATATATTTAGGTAGTGATGTGTGTGAACACTCTAGGACTGCCGGGGCACTTTTTTCCCTCTTTAGGAGTTTTTTTTCCCTCGGCTTGTATATACGCCTATTGCCCTAATGGGCTACTTATCTTTGTACATTCTCTAGTAATACATTCAGTCTTGTGTGTTGTGCTCCAAGCTTCTTCTTCTTCCTTGTGCTGTTCGCGTGCTTCCGCAGACGTCTAACTCCAACATCATCAGTGCATAGGTCTGCGTCTGTAAAAATGCTTCTTGTAAATAGGATTCATTGGCTATGGCTGCATCTCGTCCGACCTTCATATCAACAATTTGACCATCAACTCTGGACAATCTCTCTGCTTGAGCACTTAACTGCTTTTCTCTGCGTTCCAACTCGTGAGCTTGATATTGGATGGTTTTATAATATGCATCCCTTTCTTTCATAATTCCTTCCAACTCTTTCTTTAACTGAATCATCCGCGGGTCTATGCATCCAAGTCACGACACTTCTAGTGAAGTTCGGCGGACACTGTCTTTAATTCCTCAGTGTTTTATATGGCGAGATCAGCCATTTCCTATCCCTTCTGCACTACCTCAACAAGCTCTGCACGAGTTTCTTCTAGCAAATTATCGAGCGCCACACGAGCATCTTCCTTATCGTGTACTAACTGTGTTAACTGCTTTATTTCTTCATCGCGAGCGGATAAAAGGACATTTTGTTCATTTAACTCAGCAAGTGTTGCATCGCGTTGGGCAATCATAGTGTCCTGCTATGCGATCCGGGCTTGAAGTTGTTGAAGTTGAACCTGTAGGGCATGGTTCTCTGCCTTGATCACATGTGCTTCTTCCTGCAATGGAGCAATGTCGGCTTCCAGCAAGTCTACTTTGCCTTGCAATTCCTGTTGGATATTCTCGGTTGCGAGTTTCAATTGAAGAGGTAATTGCTGAGAAAATTGGATCAGGAGGCGACCCATAGATTCTAATTCGCTGAACATAACTGGAGGAGGAGGAATAGCAGGAAGTGGTTGGGAGGAAGATGCAGAAAATAGGTGAGGGGAGGGTGGTGGAGAGTAGTCGGGAGAAGAGGTTGGAGGAGTGGGTGCATCGGGAATTATATTGGCGATGGCACTAGTACGCACTGCAATGGACTCAACAGGGTTACTTGGTGGAGGAAGGGGAATAAGAGTGTTCTCCAACAGAAGTATTCCGGTTGTATTTTGAGTTGTCACCTTAGTCTTCTCGATCACGGCCTTGACATTAGCAATCACTTCAGTGATGATTTCAGCTACAATGTCGTTCATAGGTGCCTCATCCTGCTGATGAAAGTCCTCCTGAGAAGAGACTTCTGCGAATTCTTCCAGGTGCGGCGACAATAGCAGAAATAATCTGCGCGTGGAATGGATGACACTCCACTGAATGCCAAGGCAATTCAGCAAAAGCCAACAGACCACGGGTGCGTAAATACTCACTCACTTCTGGAGTGAGGCCTGCACGGAAGGTTGCGACATTCGCTAGGGCTTCCATGGCGCACAAGTAAACACGAAAATACAGAATACACAGAGCACACAATCACACAAACACAATAGCAATTATCAGTGGAAAGAACACGATTAAGTAAGAGCATGGGCAACATTAGGCAAAAAAAACCCTAATCATCGTGCAGTATTGGCGAGATAACCTTCATGATTACGACATGCATACATGATCAGAAACAATAACACAGGGCGACGATTAATCATATTTAGATACAGAAACGAGGAGTTTACGATCAGTGGTCAATCGAAATACATGGAGAAAAGAAAAACAAGTGACACACAAAAAAGACTAAGTACACGTCAGTAGTTATCAGACGGCTGGTGATATGGTCTGTCCTCAGCTTTGGTATCGAAATTAGGTAGGCTTGCCCCAAAAAGTGGTGAACGTAATAAGGGTCCACCAGGCAGCACTGCACTATCACCGAAAAATTTCAAATTCCCACCAAATGGTACCGAACTTCCATCGGAACTTGTCCAACCTTCATCGAACCAGGTTACCCTTTCACCGGAAGCCTTCTCACTTGGTAACACAGTTTTATCACCGAAAATGGTCGAATTCTGACCAGATAGTGTCGGACTAACTCTGCACTACGTCTTTGTACACCCAAAAGTCACTGTACGTTCTCCAAAAGGCACCAGATTCACACCAGAATTCACCGGAATCTCATCATGTGTCACCGAACTAGCACCGAAATCACTACTGGCTGGCTCCGATCCTTCTGCAACTGGGCTTAATTGGCCTGCACTTCTACCACCTAGGGGTGTCCCTAATAAATTTGGAACTGCCCAAGGATGTTGATCTCTCCTATACTTTGGATAGGACTCACCAGAACGAGTGACCGCATATATCACTTCTTCAACTAGTGGTCACTATTCTCCACTGCTTGCCTTAGGTACTGCTCTTCCCTTGCTGATTATTCCCAATCTGTTTCCATCTTCCCACAGACGGTGCTAGTGTTAAAAGGACTTCCGTCAAGTCACTTTTAATCTCGGTTCGGGTTCTTGGGGATGGTTAGGGGTCTGACAATGCAGAGGCCCTTTATGTAATTTTCCCAATTTAGCTATTCAACTAAACAGTAACTTATACTTCAAGGCAAAAACTTCCACTACACAGTTACTATGTGTAGGTTACGATTATCCTTACACAGTAACTTATTGCACGAGTTAACAATCACATAGGTGCACATATTTATTAATGTTAAGACAACGTTACTGTGTTAACGATGAATTACTGCAATTCAACAAGAACAGAATAACAATACTCAAGATATCTGCAAGTCTGCACACGATCTTCTCGGCACAGTCGCCCAGACAGAGTCTGGCGAACCCGTCTCTCTCATTCCGAAGAATCACCGTAATGCCTTTTCATTAATGGGTAAAAAGTTACAACTATTCGCTACGCCTTTTCGGTGCGTGCGACTATGGAAAATAAAATTACATTATTCCCATCCGGCGGCCTAACAATACTCTAATTGATCATATCTTTGGTGATAAAACTAGCTCACTTCATTTAGTAGCTAATCATATTTATGATGCTAGAACAAAGCATATTGAAGTCCATTATCATTATGTAAGAGAAAAATTGATTAAAAAGGATATTCAATTGTCCTATGTATCTACGAATGTTCAATGTGCAGACATGTTGACTAAACCATTGGATGGTATCAACCTAAGCAGGTTCAAGGGTATGATTGGATTGATGGAAATCAAGGAAGAATGAAGACTCAAGCATGCTAGGCTTGAGGGGGAGCTGTTGGTGCATTTTTATCCAAGCCTAGTGCTTGATCATTTCTCACTTTGATCTGTATACTCTCAATGAGAGAAGCCATAAGATCAACCTCTTGTAAAAGTGATTACTTGAAAATTAATTACATTAAAAGTAAAAGCCAAAGATAATCTTGTGACTTTGTTAGGTGAAAATCACGCATCTAAAGTTGGAGAATCAATTATATCAGATTCCCCTATGTTGAATGAACTTTTAGGTGGTATCCCCCCAAAATTTAAATTCAAATTTCTCTATATATACACATGAAGAGAGTCATAGTTTAGTGCATACATTTGTGCTACATTAAGAGGAGGTTCTCGTTGAGTTTTGTACTATGGGTGAAGCACACATAGTGCTCCTTATTCTCAAGCTTCATGATCACTCACCTCATGTATTATATACTCAATACAAATTTATTTTTCAAATCATCTTTGGATTTTACTTCAGCTGTTGTCTCAGGTTCATATCTCATTTTTAGTCAAATTTGGACACTGATTTATCTGTGTGTACTTTTTCTTTTGATGCGATTTAAACTATTATAAGTAAGTGATAAGTCTATTTGCTTCATCTTAATTTTCATCATATTTGGTTCATTATTCTATCAACTATATCTATTTGAAGTGACCTATGTATGTAGATAGAGTATTCCTAAAAATCGGGATGACAACCCAATATTCCTAAATTGATTTCTCTCAGTATAATCTATTAAAATTCATCAACTTTGTTGCTTTAGATTCATCATATATCTAATTGAAAGTGTGCCAAGTATCTCTGATCAATTCTCAGTATGAGCTTTGAGTGAAATTTTAGAGTGCCTTCCATCCCAAAATAGCAAGTTTTTGATCATGTGTTTTGTATCAAGTCATCTGTTTTGATGAATCAATTTGTGATTGATCTTCCAAAGTACTAAGAAGGTACTAATGCATCATTAGAAAGCTCAAGGTTTCTACTTAGCATCTCTGAAGATACTTTGGTAGGTGTAGAGCAGGCTTTTGCAACACCAGACTCATCCTTGGAGTGTGTGCACCATCTCTTCTCACAATGTGCATCACCTTCATTAATTTATTTATAGGTGTAGTAGGACATCTCTCAACACCTTGCACAATATTCCACAATCCCTTTGCTACCAATAAATGATGTATCATATATGCCTATAATGGGTTATTTCTACCATCCAATCTATCCTCAAAAACCAACATATGAAATACATTATTGCCGCTTCAACCATGACCATTGATTAAAATACCCTAGTGCAAAAAATGATTGTATCTCAAAACATTGAATAGAACTAACCTATAAAGCTCTACTAAACCTGTAGCACACTTTCATGCACGTACTGGGGAACCAAAACTTGTATATATGTTTATCACAAAGGGACAAGTTTGCCTACATGTGCACTACGATAGTGCATTTGGAGGCCGAAACAAGCTCAGATTCAAATTTCGATGCTACAAACTGAAGTAATTTTGAAATGATAATCACCTTGAGTATGCTCATCATTTTTCATGGGATTCTAAAATTGTGATGGGAGGGATGTTGATGACACCCTAGATGAAGCGGCGACTTGCTTTGATACCAATTATTAGGGTTCGAGGTCTATTCAAGCACACAAACAACACAAGGAAGAAGAAGGAGCTTGGAGCACAACACATAATACTAAATGTATTACCAAGTGAATGTACAAAGATAGGTTACTGGTTAGGGTTATAGGCACATATACAAGTTGGGGGAAAAAAACCTCCTAAAGAGGGAGAAAAGTGCCCTAGTGGTTCTAAATGTGTTCACAAACATCACTACCAAAATATATCAATGATAACCCAAATATGTTTCACCAAAGCACATGAAAGGATCATGGTTGGTCACCCATAGGTTGATGTTCGTCACTCCCTCGCACCCAAAACGTACCCCTACTACTAACAAGTTAATTTCCCCTTACTTGATGGTTGTTCATTTTCCAAGAAAGTGGATGGTAACCCTGTTCTCAAGATTGGTCTACTACCAAGGTTTATCGACCCCTAGGCTAATGATTGGTTACCCATGTCTGATCACTTATAAAGGATGGTGGCCCATGCATCAATCAGAGGGATGCCACTTGTCATATAATAAATGGATTAGTACTTCATGAGCATACAAACCCATAGAGGGAAAAGGCTAGTATCCAAATGTACTTGTGGATTGGTGGGTAGTGGCCTCATGATCCTACCTAGGTAGTTAGTTTCCACTATTGGGAAACCACCTTGGGGAGTGGGTGGTATAGGGCAAAGAAAATCTTCTCCATGCAAGGTATGTGTGTGCCTAGACATGGAGTAATTTTCCATGGCTTAGTTTTATTTTCTACCATGAGATTATGTAGGTGTTAAGTGGTAGTGCGAGCATAATAATGGATTTTTAGTTTACATTTTGCTTCCTCCTTGTGTAACCTTATGAGGAGAGGTGTTTTCTTGCTAGTGGAAAAGTTTAGGTGGGAGAATTAGAGCAAGTTTCCTCTATGAAGGATGGCTTATGAATCTATACTTTGTGGTGTTCATAGGCCTATCTAATGTAGTTTTCATTCGAGAAGTATAATAGTCCTTGTAGCTCTCTTGTGTGGTACTTGATTATCTTTACATATTGTAGCTATGTATTACTCTTGGTGAATTTTTTTTCTTCCATTTGTTTATTACTATGCACCTTGTATTTTGAAGGTTTCTATACTAGGCTTACACTACTGATCTTGCAAGTCTTTTGAGATGTCTATAGGACCATGCATATGAAGTGATTGCCATATTGATTAGCTCTTGTTTTATCTATTAGAAATAAATTCTAAATTTTCCTTCTAGTGATTTGTTTAACCATTGGGCTCACATTTGGTACATTTATATTAGATGATCATAGTTCAAAATTTTGTTTCAAATTTCATTAACTTTGTACTTGACAAGTTGTTCTATATTCTAGTGTATCCTATGTTTTGATTTGTTGAATGCCCTCATATAATCATCAAGTGTGTTATAGAGTATAGCTCTCAAAGAAGAGCCCATCCCTAAAGTAGCCACATACTAGGGGTATCTATAGTTTCACATGCTTGATGGGACCCTTCAATGCTCTATGTAAGGAAACATGGTTGGAAGTAAACATTACTCTTGGTTAATTCAAATCTTTACGAGGTTTTTCTAATAGTAGAGAACATGTGGTAACGTTGATGAACCATACATGATATAGTAAGGAAACTCTTCTTAGTCCTTAAACAAGCCCTTTGAAGGATTATAATAGGAAGAGAGCTCATCATTACACTCCTAGAATACCACCTTCTTTATCCTTAAGGTTTCCTAATACATTTTCTCAAGGAAGCCCAAGTAACCTGTTAGATTCCTTCTTAGGATAAGGCAAGATAATGATTGGGGCCTACTTTGGATGCTTATTTGGAGGATACACAATTTGATATGGAGGAACTGGCCAATTTGTGGTCTAGAATTGATGATCACATGAGAAGGTTTATCTATCCATATGAAGGGATACGATTACAATGCAAAGAATATGTGATGCAAGCTCTATTCCCATCGATCTTGATGTTGTGGATAACTAGTACAATGAGGATGAATACTAATACTTCACCACTTGGGAAAAAATGAAAGCCATATTCTATCAAACATTTTCTCCGATCAACCCATCCAATGAGCACTCGGACGAGCTAAAAAATATTTGACTTCAACCATGTGAATCTTTCTATGAACTATACATGCATGCTAAGGCTTTGGTTGCACATTTACTTCATGCATTAGGAGATTTTACTGTAAAAAATGGATTGAGAAGGATCTACCCAAGTCCTCTCAGCAAAACTAAGAGAGTCTCGCAAGCTTGAATCTACATTGGAGAATTTTGTGGATATGACATCATGAATCCTGAAGCTTGGATCCATTTTGAAGGCATTAATGAGCCTATGTATGTGAGCCACATTGATCCGATTTAAAAACTTATAAGGGAACTCCAAGCTTTAAAGATGCAACATAATTTGTAATAAGAGAATGTTCCTTCATAGGTTGCATGACATAATGATAAGAAGCTTTTACTTCTTCAGGATGTAGAAGAGTTACAAAACATAGAAGAAATCCAAAGGCAAATATGGTGCACAAATTTTAGTGGTAAAAGCTACTCTGAGGGAAATTTTTCTGGTAGAATGGCTTGCCGATTTTATGACAAAAATGGACATGAGACTTGAGATTGTTACTTTCTAAAGAGAGCATCAAAAAAGTAATCCCTAATTTTTGTATACTTTTTATGATAATGCTTCAAATTCATTTGGAAGGGAATAAAACCCACGAAATCAATCAAGGCATCCTAGCCCTCTTATGCACTATTCTTGGAGAAAGTATGGTCATATCTACAGTAAGTTTTGTCTCTTTGAAATTCACCCACCATGCCAACACTACCCCAAGGCCAAGGATCATTACACCCAAAATTGCCTACAAAATCATGTAGCTCCTATCCATATGATGAAAATTACCCCTCAAGGAAGTACAAACTCACAAATCTTAGCTATTTCTTCATCCATGGTATCTATAATCACTATGGAAAGGTAAGAAATAGTGGTCAAAAAAGATGAATCAGGAAGTCACGAAGACTTTTATAAGAAAGCCAAACACGGTATGGAGAAGTTACTGAGGAGGCCTATGGGAAAATGAGGAAGGTCTTGAAGAACCAACGAGATTAGCCCTAACCATGTGCATCAAAATCTATTTGTATAGTAGAAATTTTGAACAAAACTTTGTACAAGGTCTATTTATACCACTTAAAACAAATTGATACTAAACTATAGAGTGATATTAGAAATCAACATTGTGCATACAAAAGTCCTCACCATTCTCAAGTGTGAATCCTATTTTTGGGGTTTCTTCATTATCATAGGATTCTTATAGAATTAGCTATTTTCATACAAAAGTCCTCACCATTCTTGTGTGAATCCTATTTTTGGGGCTTCTTTCTTATCATAGGATTCTTCTAGAATTGCTTTCCTTTTGGAAAATTCAAATTGAATGCATATATCTTTAATGACTTGATCTTGCATATGTAGTAGGTGTTTTCTCTAAATTTTTGCATGCACCCACGCATGATCATCTTATGGCAGCACCAAAAGTTCTTAAATACATCAAGCACACCATCAACCAAGGTCTATTTTGTGAAGAGATGGATAGGTATGTGCTTGAAGATGAAGAGGTGTTGCAAAATCCTTGATCTACACCAGCCAAATGAACTCCAGAAGTATATGGTGGGCCCTTTTAGCTTGCCAATGGATGTATTAGACACCCTATGTACCTTGGAAGTTCACTCTCAAAAAGATAGATCAAAATAGATAAGTTGGAGTTAGCTCAGAGGTGAAAACTTGCTATTCTTGGTTCATACACCTGTCCAGTGTTTTACATAATTCTCTGAGCACAGCAGCAATTAGCTTAATTCCTCTTGGGGACGTCTAGGTAACTTAAAGAGCTAACTTTTAAGAGTAATCTCATAAAAAATAATGAACCACACACTGAGAATGAGTTTTAACAACTGATGACATCATCCCGATTTTCACGGGCTGCTACAGTCTGAGACCAGTGAGCAAAAAAATCATCATAACTCAAAATTTAGGAATCCAATGATTATGAAAATTTGTATGGTTATACTAGACAGTAAGCTAAATCCAACACTCTTTAATCACTGCATTTGGGTAAGTAACCACTGAGAAATGGCTTTGACAAGATGAGTGAAAAAGTCGGGTACCTGACAGAGAAGTGAAGATGCATAGACCCTGTTGACTTCAAATGAACATAACTGAAGATGGCAACATCCAAATGATGTGAAAATTTGTGAGCATATAGTAGACTTATAGAGCTAACTTTACCAAGTTAAATCACTGAAACTGATGCACCTAGCGCAGAGAAAACATCTCTGCAAGCTGACTAAGAAAACTGAGAGTAATGGCAGTGAGTAGTACACTTCACAAGAACATGGAAAGATGAACTCAAATAATCATGAAAATGAAAGTATATTTCTTGTACAATACAATGACTTACTGATACATATGTGTGCCTTGTAATCACACCTTGATATGGCATAAAGCTCAGCTCTTGGAGGTCTTCACATTGGTCTCTCTAACCACGACTAAAACTGCCATCTATTTATAGTTGAGTTTGGGAGGCTAACTTCCCTCAATCACTCTCCAATCAATCAATGATTGATTTGATTCTCTACCTACCACAAATCACGAATTCGTGGCTCCTCTTTCCCTTTTTGATCATGTGGACTCAACCACTTAAGATTCTCTTACTTTTACATTAAGTAAACTCTTCAAAAAATTACAAGAGGTAGTTCACAAGTGAACTTTACATAGTCTTCTTTTTAAAGCTTCTTCTAAGACTTTGTGGGACTCAAGCCAATACTTAGGCTTGTCATAGACTTGCTCCAACAGCTCCCCCTCAAGCCAAGTATGCTTGAGGTCTTCAATCTTCCAAGATTACCTGCAAACCTATCATAGCCTTGAATTTGCAAAGCTTTGTACCATCCAATGCTTTGGTTAGAATATCTGCACATTGTTGATGAGTGGACACATATGATATTTGAATCTCTTTGCTTAGAACCTTCTCTCGTACATAGTGATAATGAACTTCAATATGTTTAGTCCTTGCATGAAAAATAGGATTAGCAGCCAAATGAATAGAACTCATATTGTCACAAAAAACAGTTGGAGTTCCAAAATCCAATCCAAGATCTTTGAACAATGTCTTCATCCACATAGCTTCTTGAGTAGCTATGGCAAGACCTCTGTATTCAGCTTTAGTAGAAGAGAGAGCAACTGTGGGTTGCTTTCAGGCTTGTTTCATTCTTGCAAGACAAAGGCTTTCAACCAAGCAAGGCAGATCCTTCACTCTTTATTAAAAAGAGTAATTCCGAGGTCATCTACCTATGTGTATATGTAGATGATATTATATTGACAGGAAATCATGCAGATGGTATGAAGAAGATCAAAGATCAGATGAGAGAAGAGTTCAAGATAAGTGATTTGGGTTCACTTACCTACTTCCTAGGTTTGGAAGTTGTCTACAAAGATCATGGTTTGTTTCTCACTCAAAGGAAGTACATTAAGGACATGTTGGCAAAATTCAAGATGCAAGATTGTAAGATTGCAGGTACTCCAATGGAGGTCAATCACAAATTGAGCTCACATGAAGGTGAACTCATAGAGGACATCACATCATATCAAAGTCTAGTGGGTAGTCTCAATTATGCCACATTGACAAGATTAGATATATGTTACAGTGTGAGTGTGCTAAGTCAATTTATGCATACACCAAGGAAACCACATATGGATGCTGCGAAAAGGATTCTCAAGTATCTCAAAGGAACCATAAATGAAGGACTTTATTATCCTTATGTATCTGTAGGTTTGAAGCTATTTTCTGATGCAGATTGGGCTGGCTCCAAGGAAGATAGAAGGAGCACCTCAGGTTATCTTACCTTTGCAGGTTCAAAGCTTATTTCATGGTCATCCAAGAAAACCGGGTGGTTGTGCCATATAAACCTCTTCTGTTATCCAACCATTCAAAAATGCATTCTTTACATCTAGTTGAAGTATCTTCCAATTCTTGGAAGAGGCAATACTAAGCAAAACCCTAATAGTAGGCATCTTTGCCACAGGAGAGAAGGTCTCCTCATAATCAATTCCCTGAGTTTGTGCAAAGCCTTTTGCTACAAGCCTTGCCTTATACCTGTTAATGGAACCATCAGAATTCTTCTTGAGTTTATAGACCCATCTTGAGCCTATTACCTTCATGGATGAAGTCTTGGGCACCAAATCCCAAGTGTTGTTTTCCTCAAGTGCTTCAATCTCTTCCTTCATTGCATGCTTCCATTCTATTTTTGCTTTGGCCTCTTCGAATGATGATGGCTCCTCTTGGTTTATTTCCTGTGCTATGTAGATAGAATGTTTAGTTACTAATGAGGTGTCAAACCCATACCTTTCTGGTTTTTTCTTTTCCCTCATAGATCTTCTTAGGCCATGATGTGATGATTCTGCCTCATGTCCAAGTTCCTGCAATTTTGCTTTACCTTTAGATTTACATGCTTTGATCTTTTCCATGTGAGATTCTTCATCATCCTTTGAGGTGTCTTGTTCTTCAATCTTTGATTGTTCTCTACCAAGCTTTGGAAAATCTTCTTCAAGATCATATGGTAAATTGATCTTCCTGCATGAATCTTCATACCATGAATTGTTCTCATCAAAAACTACATCTCTGCTTACCAAGAATCCTTTGTTGGTAGGGTTGAATAACCTGTAGCCCTTTTGATTGTTGTCATATCCAATAAATACACACCTTTCTACCTTTGGATCCATCTTGCCTCTAACCTGTGAAGGAACATGAGCAAAAGCATTCCTAAAGCAATTTTCAGTTGTATGATTAGTTAATCCACAAATAGAACATGAGTTGGAGTCTTGGGATCTCCCCCTGCCTTGTCTACCTCCTCTTCCTCTACCTCTGCCATGTCTTCCTCTACCTGCATAGTTAGCTTGATATGTACCTGCTTCATCATCCACTTTCTTTGCCTTTCCTTTGTTATCTTTGGACTTGCTTTTATCAGTGTATAAAGCTGAAGATTGATTACCTTTAGAGCTTTCTCCATTTTTTATAAGCTTTGCCTCTTGAGTAAGTAGTTGTCCAATGAGTGTATTGAAATCAGGTACATGCATGTCCATGTACAAATCCATAGCTGTGGTGAATGCTTCCCACTTGTCATCTGCTATGTCCTTGAGCTTTGTGACAAAATCAGTCACATTTTGTTTGGGAGCCTTCTTGAGAGTTGTGAAATCCAGCCATAGTTGATGCTTCCTAGCTTTAGTACTTGAAGAAAAGAAAGCTTCAAGTGCATCCCACACTTCCTGAGATGTCTTACAACTTCTAATGTGAGGCAACAAAAAATCTGAGATAGAGTTGAGGAGATAAGACCTTGCAAGTGCATCCTTGGAGCACCATGTGCTCAATCTTTCTTGCTCTTCTTGTGTTGGTTGACTTTTGTTCCTGAAACTTGGCATAACTTCATCTCCAGCCACATAACCATATAAACTTCTACCTTGGAGATAAGCTTCCATTCTTAATGACCAAGCTGAGTAGTTACCTCTGTCCAATTTGTCAATTGATGAAGGAAATCCATCTGCATGTTGTCCAACCTTGCTCTGATACCACTGTGAAGAGATGGATAGGTATGTGATTGAAGATGAAGAGGTGTTGCAAAATCCTTGATCTACACCAGCCAAATGAACTCCAGAAGTATATGGTGGGCCCTTTTAGCTTGCCAATGGATGTATTAGACACCCTATGTACCTTGGAAGATCACTCTCAAAAAGATAGATCAAAACAGATAAGTTGGAGTTAGCTCAGAGGTGAAAACTTGCTATTCTTGGTTCATACACCTGTCCAGTGTTTTACATAATTCTCTGAGCACAGTAGCAATTAGCTTAATTCCTCTTGGGGAAGTCTAGGTAACTTAAAGAGCTAACTTTTAAGAGTAATCTCATCAAAAATAATGAACCACACACTGAGAATGAGTTTTAACAACTAATGACATCATCCCGATTTTCACGGGCTGCTACAGTCTGAGACCAGTGAGCAAAACAATCATCATAACTCAAAATTTAGGAATCCAATGATTATGAGAATTTGTATGGTTATACTAGACAGTAAGCTGAATCCAACACGCTTTAAATCACTGACGTTGGGTAAGTAACCACTGAGAAATGGCTCTGACAAGATGAGTGAAAAAGTCGGGTACCTGAGAGAGAAGTGAAGATGCACATACCCTGTTGACTTCAAATGAACATAACTGAAGATGGAAACATCCAAATGACATGAAAATTTGTGATCATATAGTAGACGTATAGAGCTAACTTTACCAAGTTAAATCACTGAAAATGATGCACCTAGCGCAGAGAAAACATCTCTGCAATCTGACTGAGAAAACTGAGAGTAATGGCAGTGAGTAGTACACTTCACAAGAACATGGAAAGATTAACTCAAATAATCATGAAAATGAAAGTATATTGCTTGTACAATACAATGACTTATTGATACATATGTGTGCCTTGTAATCACACCTTGATATGGCATAAAGCTCAGCTCTTGGAGGTCTTCACATTGGTCTCTCTAACCACGACTAAAACTGCCATCTATTTATAGTTGAGTTTGGGAGGCTAACTTCCCTCAATCACTCTCCAATCAATCAATGATTGATTTGATTCTCTACCTACCACAAATCACGAATTCGTGGCTCCTCTTTCCCTTTTTGATCATGTGGACTCAACCACTTAAGATTCTCTTACTTTTACATTAAGTAAACTCTTCAAAAAATTACAAGAGGTAGTTCACAAGTGAACTTTACATAGTCTTCTTTTTAAAGCTTCTTCTAAGACTTTGTGGGACTCAAGCCAATACTTAGGCTTGTCATAGACTTGCTCCAACATATTTTACTCATATGATGCTGATATAAGTGTCAAAGGATATAGTGATGCTGATTGGGCAGGTAGCAAGGATGATCGAAGGAGTACATCGGGTTATGTTTTCATGATAGGTACAAACGTGATCTCATGGAGCTCTAAGAAGCAACCCACTGTTTCTCTTTCATCCACAGAGGATGTGTATAGAGGTTTAGCATTGGCTACATGTGAGATACTATGGCTTAAGAAGCTACTTAAGGACCTTGAAGTGAAAGTGGAAGAGTTTCCTCTTTATGGAGACAACATTTCAAGCATCTACCTAGCTAACAATCCCATGTCTCATGCAAGGAGCAAGCACATAGAGGTTCATTAACACTTCATTAGAGAAAAGGTGATGGCAAAAGAGCTAGATATAAGGTATGTGAACAATAAAGTGTAGGTTGGAGACATGATGACAAAGTTTCTTGAAGGTACAAACCTGGAGGATTCAAAGAAGCAATCAAAGTAAAATACATAGGATGAAGCAATGAACGAAAAAGACTTGAGCTTGAGGGGGAGTGTTGAAAGTTTTGTATTTCAAGCTCAAGAGTGTGGGAACATGCACCAAATTGAACCTTCTACATCATCCATAATCAAAGAAGGATGATTTCCATGAGTTGAAGGCATTAAATCATGCCTATAATGGAAAAAAGTTCATTAGAGAAGATTTAGCTCACCTCTTGATGTGATTGGACCTCACTTTTGGACATGTATATGCTTTTGATTGGTTCAAGAGGTTGGTATGCGACCTTTAAAGCCTCTAATGAGTTGTATGATGACTAAGAGTCATGGAAGAAAGTGTCCAAGTTGCCCCCCTTGCTTAAGCAAACCCCCTACTAGTTGTTCTCTACATATTTTTCAGAAATTTCATTTTTTATACTCTATCTTTCTAGATAATCTTGGTAGACCCCCGGTCTTGTAATTGTTGTTTCTCCTTCATAACGAATCCATTTGCAATGATTTTTTTCTTGTTCAAAAGATTATAAGTTCTACTTTGAGTAATATAAGTCTCGGGTTTAGTGCATGCACATGTGCAGAGAAATGTCCAGAATAGTGTCTGTGTAGTTAGCTAATACACAATGAAGAGATCAAGTTATTTGATTTGTTGCAGCTGGTTCAAGCATCATCTAGTATCCAAATGGAGTGATTTTACTCTCATTTGAAATCTCTATAAGTATAGTTTAAGTGGCAAAGTTTCATTCTCAGACTTTACATGTATTCAAAAAAAATTAGAAAATAGAAGGACTATGTGTGAAAAATTTTAGGATCCTAGGAGGGTCATTTCCTTTCATTGTGCACATAGGAGTGTTTATCCTCCAACATCCAGCCGGACATTAACTTGAGCTCTAATAACAACATGAAAGGTATTGGGTGATTCGAATCACTTATGGAAGGATTTTGAGTCATATCATTCAAGGGAATCACATTTATCATGTTTAGATGTTTGGGAGAATCCTTCAATAGATGTTCCACATCACATCCATCACAAAATCCATAGGTCTGTGTCTGTGAGATGTTTCGAGCTTGTGCATGAGGACATTCTCTGATGAGATGGTCCCCATAGTATTGATAATAAGCACCCCTTGGTACTATATTTCTCTTAGGTGGTCATGTATTCTTAGGTTTATAATGAACTTGGGGATATAGGTTAGTATACCACACTCTCATCAACTCTAAGTCATTTTTTCCAATTTGGGTTTGAACTTGTTCTGGAGCTTGAACATGATGGCCTTGATTTGAAGAATACTCATTTGAATCCTCATTGTAAGACTCA
The DNA here is from genome assembly GCA_020310875.1 of Ceratopteris richardii. Lineage (NCBI taxonomy): Eukaryota > Viridiplantae > Streptophyta > Polypodiopsida > Polypodiales > Pteridaceae > Ceratopteris > Ceratopteris richardii. The sequence continues at coordinate 30,823,830 of CM035419.1, read as the reverse complement.
TACTCATGGTCCAACTTATTGATATATTTCGGTAGTGATGATGTGTGTGAATACACTAGGATCTCTGGGTAACTTATCTTTTTACATTCATTTGGTAATACATTCAATATTATGTGTGAAAGAACTTATATCACCTACATACTTAAGAAATATGTGAGCTCACCTAAGTCATTGATTTTGAACTCCTCTTGCATGTGTCTCTTGATCCTTTGAATGCGATTCATATCATCACCTATCACAATAATATCATCTACATATACACATAGATAGATAACCTCATTGTGATCCATTTTGATGAATAAAGAAAGATCTAAGTTGCAAGGTTTGAACCCTTGATCTTGAAGGTATGTAACCAACTTGTAATTCCAAGCTCTAGGAGTTTGTTTCAATCCATACAATGCTTTCCTAAATCTGCAAACATAAGATGCATGATTAGGGTTTTCAAAACCTGGAGGTTGTGACATGTATACCTCTTCACTTATCCAACCATTTAGAAATGCAATTTTTACATCAAGTTGGAGGAGTCTTTAATTTCTTGTAGTAGCTACACTTATCCATGTTCTGATTGTAGTCATCTTTGCAATTGGTGAGAAGGTTTCCTCATAGTCTATACCATGATTTTGTGGGCATCCTTTGGCAACTAATCTTGCTTTGTACCTACAAACTAATCCATCTGAGTTTCTTTTAACTTTATATACCCATCTGCAACCAATTACCTTTTGATTGGATGAAATTGGAACCAAATCCCAAGTGTCCATCTCCTTCAATGCATCTATTTCTTCTTTCATGGCCTTTTCCCAGTTAGGGTTTCCATTTGCCTCCTCATAGGTTGAGGGTTTTTCTAAAATTGAGTCTTTTGCCAAGTAGATTGAATGGTTCGTAACAAAAGTGGAATCATATCCATACCTTTTTGGTTGTTTCTTCTCTCTTGTTGATCTTCTAGGAGCTTGCTTAGAGCATTCTCCACACTCTTGCATCTTTGCTTTGTCTCTTGAATTCCATAGTTTGTAATCATTTTCCCTTTCATCTTGGTCATCATGTGTATCACTTCTTGGATCTTAAACTTGTTTATGATGCTTGCTTCCTAATTGATGAGAATCAAAATCAAGATCATATGGTAGAGTTACCTTTTGTTTTTCTTTATCATACTAAGACCCAACTTCTTCAAACACAACATCTCTAATTGTAGTGAATTGCTTGGTTGAAGGATTATATAACCTATAAACCATATGAGTTGAGTCATACCCAATAAACACTGCCTTAGTTGCTCTTTCTTCTAGCTTACCTTAGTACATGAACATAAGCTAAACAACGAAACAGCTTGCAATGTCCAAGACTAGGTTTTCTTCCATGCCATGCTTCATAAGGAGTCATACCTTGAAGTGATTTGGATGGTAGTCTATTGACAAGGTCCACAAAAGTTGAAATAGTCTCTACCCATAGATAATGTGGCAACCTCTTCTCAAGCATTGTTCTGCCTGATCCAACCAATGTCTTGTTTCTTTTCTCTGCAATTCCATTTAGTTGAGCAGGGTACCTGGCAGTCACTTCCCTTTTGATACCTTTATCCTGCAAGAACTCATAAAACTTTTGGAGAAGTATTCTCCACCTCCATCAAATTTGAGCTTCTTGAGTGATCTACTTGCATGCTTCTCCACATTTCCTAGATACTTTTTGAAGCAATCAAATGCTTCATTCTTACTCTTGATAAAGTACACAATAGCTAATCTACTATGGTTATTGATAAATGAGACATAATACCTTGATCCTGCTAGTGAAGGTTCTTGACTTGGTCCCCATACATCTGTCCAATAAGTTATTGTGGATGTATTCTTTGTGGTTGAATGGTTGTCTTTGTGCCTCCCCAATTTGACATGCATCACATCTGCTGATCATGTGTTGCTTTGACATGTTTGGCAATCCTAGAGCTACACCAAATTTTGGCACTGTTGCCAGGGATCGAGCTTTGAGGACGAGTGTGTGATGGTAAGACGTAGAGTAGAGATGTTGGAAGAGTAGGTAAGCGTTATCTTTTACTTGATTTACTTTTTTTTCCTTCCTCTTCACTTCTAAACACCATATCCACTCATCATCACCTTCACCACCGCGGCCATATACCTCCATCTCCATTCATTTCCTCATTTCCACTTGAGAATGAGAGCGAGAGAGAGCTTGTATGCACACTTGTTTTTTGTGTTCTCCTGGGTGTTCTTGTAGGTACCAACTTCCATTGCAACTGCAACAACTCCAGCATGTGAGAAAATTGAGTGTGCAGGTCCCAAGGCATTGACCTCTATCGATCGCGATCGATAGAAAAGTTTGAAATTTGGTAAGACAAAGTGCACCACCATAACACACATGATTAGCACATCCTAAATAACTAATCACAATTAAGAAATTTCTTAATTCTTTGTCAATCATGATTGACACTGTCAATCGCGATCGACACCCATGACGGACACACCCACGATTGACTAAAATTACGCTAGAAATTGCGGAAAAGTTTCGATCATGATTGATACCATGGATCGTGATTGACAGCCCTCATGATCGACTCTCTCGATCACGATTGATCATGATTGACACGTCGATCGTGACTCACAGGCCATGAAGGATATCTCTATCCATCACAATTGATAGCCCTATCGATTGTCACAGATTGACAAGCATTTTCAACTAAATTTTTTGGGTATTTTAATTTTCAATCTTGGCAATTATGGGCATACAATTCGAGCAATTGGTGCATAGTTAGTGCGAGAAAATAACTCAAGAGATCTTGTTTGCCTGTTAGCCTGTTTAACCTTGTTTTAGTCCCAAAACCCTGAACTATCATAACTTCCTCATACGAAATCCAATTGGAGCGATCTTGGGCTCAGTTGGAGTATTTTGAAGTTGAACTTGCACAGGGGTGAGAAAAATAGAGGGATCTCTAAGGGAATTTTCATTAAAACAAAGCAATAGTTTGGTCTGTGAAGTGCATGCCTGGACATGGTCTGTTAAGTCAATTAAATTGAAATCTTGAGCTAACTTTGGGACTCTTACAGGTCCATTGAAAGCATCAAAGGGTGTCCGGAGCACTAGCATACTGCAAGCTTGAGAACGAGGTTCTCGAGCATCCAAGAACAAGAGATAAGCAAGTGAGGTTGGATCATTCTCAACTCTCTTGGTCAATTCCTAGCTTAGGCTAAATGTGAGTAGTGCTAGAAGTAAGTCAGGTTGACAATAGGCATCTATCAAGTTGAAGACTCCTTGAACACTCAAGTTCAAGTAGGAAGATAATCTCTTTGTGATCGATAATTTTAAAGGAAAGAATTTAATGTGGTACGATCAACTTAAACTGCAGAAACTCACTCAAGTATTCCTGATGACGTGATATCAGACAAGAGCATAAACATGATAACCCACTAAAAAGGAATCAAGTGGCTGATATAAATTGATCTGCAACGAGGTTGTACTTGGGGTAAATTGGGGTTGTTCAATTAGGCATATGAATCTTAGATCAAGACGACATCTAGGGAGAGATAGAAAAAGTCTTAGGTCTTTAGAGGCTAGTGTCAATCACACTGCTAGGTCTTGGGCCCAACAGTTGAGCAATTACCCACACTACCTTAGCTCTGAAACTAGTGAATCAGAGATGTCCTATGGTATGGAGACACCCACTAGAAGTTCAGGTGTGTCTTACTTAGAGAAACCCGAAGGTCCTTACAAAATGCAACTGGAATATATTAGGACCAACCGATTAGGTGCTCGCATCTATGAGGACGGTCTAAGAAGATGTGTTGTCCAGATTAAAAACCCAGATCAACCCATCAGACTAGAACATCCAGTCGTCAAATTTGAGAATGGTGTATACCTAGATAAGGAAGGAACAATGTACGTAGTCACCAACCAACCGGATAAAACAAATGAATTTGGTAATGTGATCTCAGAGGTAGTCATAGGGGACATAGAGCAAGGGAATATAGGAAGAGAGCCTAGAACTCCGCGAGGCAAATCAGTCTTGATTTGAATCATCACTCCTGAGTGGGTTCCCCGAGACAATAAGAGCATAGATTTTCTCTTAAACCGAGAGACTGACAAGGCTTTTTGGAGGTATAAGGCTGAGTAGCCTAGTGAAGCAGGATTGATCACAATCTACGAGTTTAAAGGTCCTAATAGCCTAGGCAAAGTGACTTATTTAGACAATACTTCAGAAAGGATCTTTGTGGTCTCAGAGCATGGTAGGCATCCCTATAGTTGGAAGGGTGAAAATTTTTCCCCAACCAAGATCTAACATCTCTTATAGTTACCAAGGAGCTGAAACATCCCAAGCCCATGGAGCTCACAGGGAGAGGAGTAGAGACAGACCGGAAGTAAGCTTTGCTAACTCAATAGGAAGAGAACGAACGAGAACGGAGACGGATAGAATGGAAACTTAGAGACCTAGAGACCAAGGGAATCAAAGAAATACAGATGAATTCCCTTTGCCAAGGCCTAGAGAACACACTAGGACACTGAGGCCTACACAACTAGTTAAGTCCATGAAAAATTGCTTCGATGGCATAGGAGATCCGTACGATCATGTGGTAGAATTTAGTCAAGTCTTAAGAGCCGAGCAAGTTGATGACCTGTTCACATAGTACAATGCCTTTGGATTAACTCTCAAGAACACAACCCTTACATGGTTTCAACCACTACACGAGAGGAAGTTCAAGAACATAGAACAACTTCTAGAAGCTTTCATCACAAAATTTTCTAAGAGTGGCATATGACACAGTACTTCCTCACTGATACATAGCTTCAGGCAGACATCTCAAGAGACGGTTAGACTTGCAGGAAGAAGGCTTTGGCAATACCTAGAGAGATTTCCTGTTCGAGAGTAGCCCATACCAACCAAATAAGTGGCTTTATTCTTAGATCGATTGCTAAGTACCAAATTGAGATCTTATGTGTACTTGAAGGACCCTAGAACCATAGAAGAGTGGGTATGCATGTGCATTGACATCGAGGATAACATAGGGAAGAATTGGAGCTTTCAAAAATCTACAAAGATTCAAATAGCTCTACTAGCCTCAATTCATATCCATCCACTTCTATTGAGGAACTTGCGGAGAAAGTAGCTCAGAAGTTAGGAATCTCAAGCAAACAAATACCAAGGTTTTCCCGAGTGAAAAGATGCTATACTTGTGGAGGTGACCATATGGTGAATGTATGTCCCATTATGGCTTAACCCCAAGTGAACCCTAGTAATCAATATTGCACCATAGAATGGAGATACACTAATCACACCACACAATATTGCCCATACAATAAGCAAGCAGTTAGGCAAACTTATTCACAATCATACCCTCAACAAGGAAGATACCACAACCAATACCCATCACATCAATATGCAAGGCCTCAACAAACCTACCAACCACAATCTCAAGCCTAACAAAGACCTCAACCAGTTCGGATGCAGCAACCCCCTCCTCCAGCCAATGTGATTCTAGTGAAGTATGCAATTGCAGAAGAAAATCCAAATAGAGCCTTAGTGCCAGTAACACCATTGTTTTTAGAAAGTGACCCAAGTGATCATAGTTTGACTCCACTCATATTGATAGCCCATAGGCTTATTACATGCAGTCACCTGAGCATAATGAGTCATATTACTATGAAGTCCCGAGTGAACCTAGTTGGGAGCCAAAGTATGCAAATGTCATGTATGCAAACCCCAACTCTAGACCCCAACCTAGGCAGATAAGACCCTTGTTTCCTAGAGGACCATGCTACCGATGTCAAGGAGATCAACTCATTCGTGATTTTCCTATGTCTACACCTACACAAACCCAATCTGTGACAACTCAAGGTTTTTGCCCCGATTGTGGGAAGGAGCACCTATTACGAGATTGTCATAAAAACCCCACCAATATGCCAAAAATCACTCCTATCAATGTTATTGGGTTAGTGGTAGACTCTACAGGAAGTGTAACTTCTAGTGCCCTAGTGCACGTGGTCACTAGAGCTCAAGCTTTGTAGCAAAACCAAGGTTTAGGACAGGAAAAGAGTTTTGAGGTTAGTGAGACTGAGAGCATAACTAAGAAAAGGACTGGAGTTTGGAAGGATAATCACGAAAGAATGAAAAGGAAATGGGCAAAGAAGATGAGCGGACTTCAGGAAAGCTTGAGAGAAACAAAATCCAAGATAATTGAACTCACATCTCAAACTCACTCTCACACTACTCCGCCATCACCATTTCCATCTCCCTCCAATCCATCACCTTCCAACCCACCTCACAAAATCCCACCACCCCCTATATCAGGGTCATTCTTAGCAGATTCCACTCCCGAGGACCTAGACATGATGCTTAAGGCATATCAGGCCAGACTTCAAGAAGGGCCAAACATAACAGATCATGAAAAGTGTTACCCTAGAGATGAACTAGAGCTTGAACAAACTAAAATTTGTGCTAAGATAGTGCAATTGGCTCAAACCATGTTTGAAGCCAATTGCCTCTTTAACTTCTCTAGTTCAGCTAAGACACAGTTGCACTTTGATGGACTGCTAGAAAGATTGGAGAGGCTAATTGAAAAATCTGAAAAGGACCCTGCCTCTCAAAGTAAGGACAAGGCAAGTGAAGGATAAGTCTTCCCACCCAAGAAGCTTATGTGCCTAACTCCATAGAACCAGACAGATCTTCTTCTGTGAATCGATATTCCCAAGAATTTCTAAGAGAGATTCAAGAAGAGAAATAGGCTAAAGAAAGTGAAAATCCTCCTCCAATTGAACTTGTAGATGAAGGGCACGATCAATTCCCACAAGACATTCCTTCTATTTATGGAGAGTAGGAGAGTGCCCAATCTCATGACAGATTATACTTCGAGTCTAATTCCTTATAGGAACTATCCCATTTCAAAGGCCCATGGGAAGCTAAGTCTCAATCATGATAAGAAACAAAGACTCAATCATACCTAGGAATATAGAGGTAGTAAAGAACACTAAAGTGCAATGCAATCTCACTTTAGAAGAGTTACTCAAGGTTAAGCTAGAATTATGGAAACATGTAGCCAACCAGGTGCAAGAAATAGCAAAACCTCATTCCCAGGTAGGATCTCATAGAACAGTGCCAGAATACCCTTGGACAAGATAGGAGACATGGGCGAAGGAGAAGAAGGAGATACCTATCTTCCCATTATCCATCAAGGTTACACCACCAAGGCAATTTTGGACTCAGGTGCAAGAGTAGCAATTGCCACCATTTCCCTATGGAAGCATTGGGGCAAGCCAACACTCAGGCCAACGAGAATGAAATTGCAGATGGCTGATGGTCACATAGAAATACCCTTAGGACTGCTAGAAGGAATAGCTCTCACTACATGTGGTGTTGAGTTCGAGCATACTTTTGCCATATGTGACTTTAGCAAGAATCAAGCCTATGAGATGATTTTGGGAAGACCATTTATGCGGCAGTTGCAAGTGGTACAAGATTGGGGAACCAATTCATTGTATTTGCAACACTTAGGTGTTACAACCAAAGTCAATCTCAAGGATTACTCTCATAGAGACGTACCCCCTATTCAATGGAACCCCATCCATAGAGCTAAAGATGATACAGAGTCCGTGCATTCCATAAGATCATGATCCTCATGGATGCATGAAGACACCCACTTATGGATGTGCAAAGTAGCTGTAGAAGAAGAGAAGAGAGAAAAGCCAGAGAGGTAGGTGTGAAGGAAACTCATAGATCAATTCAAGACCCAGCCTATGCACCTCTAGTATTTCCTGACGAAGACTTTGAACCTCATGGTTGGGCGGAAATTTTGGCAATAATGGATGTAGCTATCAATGAAGAACAATGGACACCTCACTGTGATGAGGATGGCTATGACATTTCAGTCTTCATGATAGAGCCAATCATGTGTGATTCCGTTATTGAAGAATGTGAACATAGCAGTGATGCATTGGAGGATGCAAGTGACTCCAATCTAGAGTCAATTATTATGAACCCACCTTTTGCATCAGATGAGGAATATTTCTATGAAGTAGAAGCTCACCCTCAAAGACATGAAGAACTTACAAATGAAGTGAGATTAGCCACACAGGTAACCACTAAGAATGAAGGCAAGAAGAGGAAGAAGAGAGATGTCACACAAGAGGATGAAGAATCCTTGTTTGAGGTCTTGGAAAACTTTAAGAAGTATGAGATAGAAGATAGGAGAGTCATGATAAGAATGCCTAAACGTGATGCACAAGTGGGAGAGGCCTACGATAACAAGGAAACCACAAAGAAAATCATAGTGACTATAGAAGAAGGTGAGGAATGATGTAGCTACATAGGACATGACCTAACTGAGGAAGAGGAGCAAGAGTTGATAGCCTTGCTAAGAGAATACAGTGATGTATTGGTTTGGAGTTACAAGGACTTGAAAGGTGTAAATCCTGACATATGCTCACATACGATTCCCATGACTTCAGATGCCAAACCTTCTAAGTAGAAGACATACACATATAACGATAACTATGCTGCCAAAATCAAGGAGGAGATAGATCGTTTGGTTGAAGCTTGATTCATCTATGAAATTGAGCACACAGAATGGGTATCCCCCATCCTAGTGGTACCCAAGAAGAATGGAAAGTTACCTGTATGCATTAACATTGAAGAAATTTAATGCAGCCACTATTAGAGATAGCTATCTGCTTCCAATCACTAGGCATATCTTAGAAAGAGTGGTAGGCAAGGGAGTATACAGCTTCCTAGACGGATTTTCTGGCTACAATCAAGTGGCCATAACTCAAGAAGATCAGCATAAGACAGCCTTTGCTACAGAGTGGGGCATATTTGCCTTTTGAGTAATGCCATTTGGTCTTACCAATGCACCAACCACCTTTCAAAGGTTGATGTGCCACGTGTTTAAAGAATTCTTCAGGAAAAATTTGGAAGTCTATGTTGATGATCTTTGTGCTCATTCCAACATCAGACAAACACATATCCCAAAGCTGAGAGCTATCTTTGACAAATGTAGAGAATACCAAGTCTGCTTGAACCCAGAAAAGTGTGTTTTTATGGTTAGGCAAGGCAAGATTCTAGGACACATAAGAGAAGGATTAGGCATGGTATATGTTGTAAAAAAGTTTAGACACTATTTTCTTGCAAAAAAGTTTAATTTTTGTTTTTACTGATCATCAAGCTTTACTGTACTTGGTAAACAAGCCATGCAATACATGTAGATTGGTAAGATGGTTCCTCTTACTAATGGAATATGGCTTTGAGGTAGTGGTGAGGAAAGGTAAGACTCACCTGAGAGCAGATCATCTCTCGAAGCTCACATCCGGAGAGGCTCCACAAGGAGTATCAGATGATCTTCCTGATGCTTACATGTTTAATTTGGAAGTTGTACCATAGTGGGCCAAGACATTAGTGCCAATATTGACGTATGTCCCTAAACACCCAGTGATAATTACTCAAGATAAGGAGGTAGTAAAAGCCCAAAAGTACAATATCATGGTAGGGAGTATGTACAAGCATACGAATCAAGGAATATTAGCTTGTTGTGTGGAAGAGGAGGAGTACACAAAGTGGTTGCAATTAGCACATGTGGGTGCATTACAACAACACCATTCGAAAAAAAGAACCCTTCAAACCCTACAAAGGTTAGGGGTATATTGGCCAACAATGGAAGAAGATGTGCACAAAGTATGCAAAGAATTCCCAATATGCAGCACTAGACCTCCAATGGAGCATGCCACTCTTTATCGAGTGTCTTTAGTGGCAGATTGGAGCGAACCATTAGTAGCCTTTCTGAGGATGAAAATATTCCCTCAAGACATGACATTGGCTAGACAATTGAGCTTAGAACAAGAGGGGCTAGACTACTCACTCATTGGAAATAACTTAAACAAGCGTGTTAAAGATGGTTACCTAAGGCTATGTGTCCATGAGAGTGAATATCTCAAGATCTTGGAAACTGCTCACCAACGTGTAGCAGCACGACACTTTGGACCAGAATGGGCAAGCTGAAAGCACCAATAAGATTCTATGCAATGTGGTGAACAAATTAGTGAATAATAAGCGCTCTGATTGGGACAAACAGCAACACCATGTTGTTTGGGCATATAGAGTTGCCTATAAAACGGTACTCCAAGCCACTCCCTTTAGATGGTGTTTGGTCAAAATGCAATGATACCATTAGACTTCCTGATACCCACACTGAAAGTAGCACAGGAGCATGAGTGGAAAGGTCATGAACTCTCTTGAGGATCCGATTGATCTTGAACAGTTAGGTGAAACGAGACTAGGAGTAGCCATAGGGATTTATGCAGCTAAGAAAAGACAAAAGGCATACTTTGATGCCCATGTGAAGGATAAAGGCTTGAAAGTAGGAGACTTAGTTTTGGTATATACCCTGAAACAACATGCAAGAAAGCTAGAGAAGCGTGGCTATGGACCTATGATCATAAATAAGATCTCAACTAGTGGAGCAGTTCAATTAGCTACTCTAGAAGGTGATGTCCTCCCTAGTTACATCAGTGGATGCAGAGTCAAACAATATCAAGAACCCCTCATTGAGGAAATTCTTAATCAACTCAACACTTCCAAGAAATGTAAGGAAGAAGAAACATGAATTCGCAAAGAAGCGCAAGCTGAAGCTTTAGAACGCATTCGAAGAATGAAATTAAGAAAACAAGGTAGAGATGAGCCTAGATTAGATGCATATGAAGCTCCACGATACCACATGGCCATGTGTGACACACCAAGAGTCCACTCCCATAGAATAGTTGCGGACGACCTTTTGTAACCATAGATGTAGGACAACTGACTCATGTGCATCTACTAATGCAGTTAGAATTTCATACTGTCAAGAATTGCAACTAGAGGTGAATCCTATCAAAGCTTATCTCATAGGATTGGGAGGTGTGGAAACCCCTTGCATGGGTGAGGTGGAACTTCCGGTCTACATTCAAGATGTTCTTATGGCAATTGTGCTAGTGTGTCAAGACGAGGATCTCACTAAACCTCTTGTCTTGGGTCAAGACTGGATCTACAATCATGCAATCAACCTAAACCTAAGAAGCGGACTTCTTTAGGTCTGGGTAAATCAAAATTGCATTACAATTGAGCTAGAAAATGAAGCACTCAAGGAACTAGGAAAGGCACCAACTCCTCGTCCTTCCAGGGGTACACATGAAGATGACGATGCTATTCTTGTTCAAAACTATGTTTTACAGAGGGATGAGGTTCTCACCAAAGAAGCCAAGGATACGATGGAATTCCCTTCTTTTCCAAAAGTGATAGAGACACGACAACCAAAGGAGTACCGAACGTAGACGAAGCACACAACCTATGCTCAAAACCAAAGGAGAGTACGAAGCAAGGTGTCTTAGCCATCAAAACAAGTATGGGTACAAAAAGGTGAGCATCATGTTGCGGTCAAGTTACAACCACTGACTAAACTTCATGCTAGTGATCGACGATAGGACACGAATATGAAGTCTTTCAAAGATTCACCTACGAAAGTAAAGTCTATTTGGGTACCCAAGAAGTCAATGAAGGCTGACCCACAATCAAGACAAATTTGGGTGCCTAAGGCTTGCTTGCGGGCTCAAATAGCCACACATAAACCACACAATGTACAACATGATTCACACACTCGAACCGCCGATGTCCACAATTGTTTGACATGCACAAACACATATTTGTCCATGAGTACGAGCAAAATCACTTGTAAATGGGTTCCTAAAAGCCTCATTTCAAAGTTGATATTCTTATAAAGCCCTCCAAAGTCTCCACAAAATCAAAAGATAAAGCCATAAACCATGTTTGGCAGGCCAAATCTTGTAATAAACCACCTGCTCCCATGGTAAAACCACATCCACATACTAACTATATCCGCACTACATCGCACCACTCCAATTAGCACATAGGAACCCTTCATCCGCTAACCACACTTCACACTCACAACCATGTGAGCATGAACTAACCTACTAACTACTTCACAGTTCATCATGTTAATGTTGTAACAGGGACTGGTGTAGCTCAGTGATGAGTAGCACCTCCTTTAATGTCAATCCGGGAAGACGTAAGGATGGTATGAAGACCTCGAGCAAGTGGAGGCACAAGTGCGTGAGTGAGAAGCACACAAGCATGCACACACATACAGGCACACGCGCACACACGGCAAGACAAAGAGTGAGAAGCAATGGAGTTCTTAGATTACTTTCAAAAAGCTCTTACAAGTTCATTTCAATTACAATCTAACCTCAAAAATGAGCTCTCTAGCTCCTTTTATAGTTTTTGACTAGCTTTGGCCCTGTTCAGACCTAGTGTCCGGCCTAGTTAAAAATTAGGTTCCAGGGCTTATTAGAGGGCTCAAACGAGATCTAAAAAATATGAAAATTGACAGGTAGATACTTCTAAAGCTCCTCAAGCTCAAGGACTCCTTGGCTTGCACAAAATGGAGCTACAAAAATACGAAATGATATTTACAATGGTTTTTAGTGATGAAAATCACTATTTGTGTAGGGATTTTCTCTATTGATTTGTCATACATACCTTTGAGCTCCCTACTTGCTCTTTCTTCTTGTGTGCTCAACTCCTTGATGTCGGAAAAATTTAGATGGCCTACTTGCCAGATCTTCTTTGATTGCCATGTCTGCTTGTGCTGTCCCTTCGCTCTGACTCTCTTCGTCGTGTGGCTCCTTCGGTTCCCTGACTGCTGCCAACACCCCCCCCCCCCCACTCTCACGTCTGTCGCCCCTGACAGACCCTTGTCTAGATGTTCGTTGAACGTAGTATTGGACGACGTCGGAAGCGAGGTGATGTTCTTCTAATCTGAGCCCCCGTGCTAGATCTGTTAATAATGCGTCCCAATTCATTGGTCCTGGTACGTCCGGGTGTGGCACCCGTAGTTGTTCTGAATGTATGGTTCTCTCCACAGCGAATAAGTGGAGGAGATGTGAAGGCCTACAAAAATTTCTGAGTGATATTCCCAGAATCCCGTTATGAACATCTCCTCGAAAGTCTGTTTAAAACAAGCGGGGAGGTACTTTATTCTGGCGTGCCAAGCATATATTACTTCTATTGATGGGGTGGTGCTCATGTCGTAAACTAGGTCTTGGTTGCCTGTAACGAATCTGGCTCCTGAGAAGTGGGGATCCTTAATGTTTTTAAATGTCCTGAATGTGATCAGCATTAATTCAAATATTTTCATACACATTTGTGCCATCACATCGGGTGTATTGCGTAGTCGAGTGCTCCAGTGTCTGATAGTAGAAATCATGTAATGTACAGTGGGAGGTCCTCGTGGAGGTGCTAGATAAACATAATTTAGCCACTTGGCACAGCCTTTGATGTTCTTGACAGCAATGGTGAATTCGGGCCATGTGCGTCTTCGTAGGATTGGGGCATAACAAGGATTGTACTTAATAAAGAGGGGCATGTTATTCCAGGTTCGTACCATTTCAGGATAAGTCTCCAAGAGACGGATCCTCCAAGTGGGTTGATGAATAGATCCTCTTTTTGCACTCTCTGGTATATCATCGGGGCCAAACTGGGTGGCAAAGGTGGGGCCCTTCCACATTGTCGTTGGATCTCTGCGTTGTAATCAGCCAATAATATGCAATATGGCACATACTGATCATCATTGGTCCCTATCCACTTGTGATGGGACATACGTCTGAAATACTCGGACTTGATGACAGTGTCTTCTAATTTGGCTAATGATTGGATTTGTATTGCTACTCGTTCATCGTGGGTGTTCACTGTCTTCTCTAATGACTGAAGCATTCAGGTGCTTCCACTTCTAAGGTATCCATTCCCTCTGAGGTTTGTTGCCCTCCTGGCATTGGCATAGGAACGTATGGTTCCTCGTACGAATCATCTACCTCAATGGGAACCAAGTCTTCTGGCTCAGGTTCTATAACTAGAGAGGGTTGCCTTTCATACTCTAGTAACTTTTTCTCGAGCTCAACCACCTGCTCTGTCAATGCCTTCACTTCCTCTGAAGTCGAGGCCGGTTCTATTACCTTGGTTGGAGCCTCCTGTTCCTTGAGCTAGCCACGTAGCTCATCACGTTCCCTTTCCAACTCATCATGAGCATCTAATAGATCTGCATAGCTTTCCAAGATGGTCTTCATTGTCTCTGAGGGTACGGCTTTAAACTGCTCTAGATCAATTTCGTGGGGAGAGCCTTCCATTGCTGCTTCTAGATTTGCTTCATTTTGCTGCTGCAGTCTCTTGTTCTCTTCAAGGGCGGTTGCCATGTGTTTTCTGAGGAGTGCCAAGTTACGCCGGACTCTGAGATTATCAGCTTGGTATACGTCTAGCAAGGCCTCGAGTTGTTTGGTGCCCGGCTGTTGTGATGGTTGGGGAGTTTCTAGGAGTGTTTGGTGGGCATGTTCGAGCGTGGTGTAACGTTGGTTGAGTTTTGCATTTTCTTCCTCGATCGCTGTGAGGCGGCTCTGAAGTTTCTGATTGGTAGTGATCACTTGATGATAACGATCGTCGAGAGCTCGATACTCATTTTGAAGTTGATAGACACATTGATTTAAAGCTAGGAATATACTATTTACATTAAATGATGCAGGGAGAGATGAAGATGCACGGGAAATGGGGACGGGAAAGGGAGTTGTGAATGATGTGGAGTCAAGTGGAGATGTGGGTGGAGGGGGTATGGGGGACGGAGGTTGCATGGGGGAAGGGAGTGGTGTTGTGGCAGGAGATGTTTCCATAGTGTCAAATGTTTGAGTGACCGTGTAGATGGGGACCGTTCGTCTGTTTGCGTTGTATTTCCTAGTGCTGATACGTTGATATGAATTTGTTTCTCGGATCTCATGGGACGGGCGGGAACTCCTTTCTCAAATCGGTGAATGTAGGCCATTGCCTCATGAATGGCCTCATCCAATCCTACTACATCGGCATGTAGGTTGATGGACTCGATGAACATATCATCCACACCTTCCTCTGCCAGCAATTGGTTCATGAGTTTCTTGCCTGCTTCAAGTGACATTTTATGCTGTTCTTGAACTAGCTTCATGGTTCGATATAGTCTTTTTATTTGTGCCGAATATGCTGGGGCACTTGCTAACTCTGAAAGTTCATCATACTCTTGTTCTTCGTAGGCTTCTTCCTCTTGTTCGGTCTCTTGTTCATCTACATCAACTTCTACAACTTGCGGTCGGGTGGGGGCTGACGTTATTGTATGGGTTTGTGGTTCCTGAGCTCGCTCTGTTTCCGTTTCGAGATTAGAGTCGTAGATCAGTCTAGCCACTTCTTCATCAGTGAGATCATTGAGAGTAAAGCCTTGTGGAAATTCCAAGTCTGATGGGACGGGTGGAAACACCAGATTGGATCCCTCTGTACTTGGTCTTGGTAGCCGAATGGTGAATGGTCTAATGCGTCGTGTCTGGGGAGGGGTAATCTCTGGTGTAGTGGTGGCTCCCCTTGGTTGAGCACAGGGTAATTGGACTCCCCCTCTCATCTTCTTTGATGGAGGACCTGCCGCTGATAGCCTTCTCTGGAACTCCTGGGCCCGGGACCATACGAGTGCCCGCTGAATAGGCATGTCATAGGCTAGACATCGATAGATTATTTTGGTCAGAGCACAACACCCGTGGAGCACATTTTTCTGCTTCTTGTTCCACCGTTGATGGGCTAGGTGGATCTGATCTATGATCCAATGTGGTACGTTGATAGGGAGGTTTTCTGTCTCTGCCAAATACAAGCTAAACCATATCTTCTTTGGTGGCATGGTGAATCTTTCCTGGGCTGGAAAAGCAAAATGCTGCATGACGGTCCGTAGGTGAAGAGCGATGGTCGGTGTCATTGCTACCATATCCTTCAGCTTATTGAGAT
This sequence comes from Ceratopteris richardii, assembly GCA_020310875.1. Lineage (NCBI taxonomy): Eukaryota > Viridiplantae > Streptophyta > Polypodiopsida > Polypodiales > Pteridaceae > Ceratopteris > Ceratopteris richardii. The sequence goes on along the minus strand of CM035419.1, from coordinate 30,808,022 downwards.
CTTTATGTTTCATTCTTCCTGGAACCATTGTTTCCTTTTCAATGGGAATGTGCATACCATGCATGTCCAATGCTTCTCGTACCAGATTGAGGGTCAGTTTGAATCTTTTAAGTTCGTGGCCTGGCAACAGTGAGGGTAACACAAAAGTGCTGTCGCCTCCCTTGGCCCTGCTAGGAGTGATGGTACTGATAAGATAAGAACAACGTAAGAAATCTGGCTTCGGTAAGTGGGCCCTGAAATAACTGTCCAGGCCCGCTTTGGTCCATACCGAACGCATTACTTCGGCATTCTGATAGCTCTCAAATTCGCGCGTGAAAAAATGGTAGCATCCCCATTTACCATTAAACTCCAATTCAGCTTCCCAAAAATAGGTTCCATCACCCACTGGTCCTGCAACATCACTGAACCAATGAGCGTGTTTGCCCACTTGAGAGATGTGTCCCTGAGGAGGATCCTGAACTGGGAGCACATGCACAGTTCTTGCGGTCTTTCGGTGAGATGTGGTTCGAGGAGGAGTGTTTCTATATCCACAATCTGTGCGCTGGATCCGGCGTGAGAACTGGAACCTCCAGCTTCTGCCATGGCACTGCTTGCTTGTTGGTTCTGTGAGAATATAGAACCATGTGTTAACATTGTAATGGACAGAATAAAACCGTTGTTGGCCCCGTTACAACATTAACATGAGGTAGATGATGAGTCAGTGGGTCAGTGAGTGCTCGATGAGTGTGTGTGCAGTTAGTGAAGAGAAGAGCTTAAATGGAAAGCTATGGTGTCCGAGTGATGTAGTTAGTAGTTGGACGTGAGTTTACAAGGAAGGGTCAGGGGTTTGTCACACATCTTAGGACGCCAGACACAACGTATGGTTTTGTGTTGTGGTTTGGTGGAAGGGCCTGAAAGCACAGTGAGGGTATCGGCTTGGAAATGAGGCTTTTTAGGGATCCATTTCCACATGATTCTTCTCGTGCTTACAGGTGAATGTGTATTTGTGTGTGAGGTATAAGAATGAGTATCAGAGGTGAGAGGAGATGGACCATGTTGTACAGGGGGTGGTGTCTGGATAGATATTTGAGCCCACAAGTAAGCCTTAGGCACCCAAATTTGTCTTGATTGTGGCCTAGCCTTCATCAACTTCTTGGGTACCCAAATAGATTTCACTTTCTCAACAGAGGTTTTAGGAGTCTTCTTATTAGTATCAAGTCGTGGATTACTAATAGGAAGTTGAGACCGTTGTTGCGACTTGGTTACAGTCGGCAGCTCGCCCTTTCGCACCCACATTTGTTTCATCGGCTGAGTTGTTCTGCTTCGCGCATTCTTTTGGTCTCTCGCCTGGAGAGTCTTCAGTGATTGATCTGCCCTTAGTTGCTGCCTCCTTCTGGCCTTTGGAAAAGAAGGGAGTTCCATTGTGGTTCTGACTCCTTTTTTGAGATCTTCATTCTTCTGCATCACATAGCCTTGGACAAGAACAGCATGGTCAACTTCATGTGTACCCCTGGAGGGACCAGGAGTCCGTGCCTTTTCTAGTTCCTTGAGTGCTCCATTATTTAACTCAATTGTAATTCTAGTTTGATTCACCCATACCTGAAGAAGTCCACTTCTTAGGTTTAAGTTGACTGCTTGGTCATAGATCCAGTCTTGACCCAAGACAAGGGGTTCAGTGAGGTCTTCATCTTGACATACTAGTACTTTAACTGTCATTGCCTCATCATGAATATAGAGGGGAAGTTCCACCTCGCCCATGCAACGGGTTTCCACGCCTCCCAATCCTATGAGATATGCTTCCACAGGATTGACAGTTAATTGCAACTCTTGACAGTAAGACAATTTAACAGCACTAGTGGCTGCACCTGAGTCAATCAAGGCTCTTACAGTCCTTGCACTCTTTCCTTGTCCTATATCTAAGGTTATGAAAGGACGTCGATCAGTTATCCTATGTGAGCTAACACTTGAAACTTCACACATAGCCACGCCATATCCTTGATCTGCATATGCATCTTGCCTAGGGTGCTCTCTACCTTGTCTTCTTAATTTCATTCTCCGTATGCTCTCTAGGGGCTTGAGCTTCTTCTCGAATTCGCTTTTCTTCCTCTTTGCGTTTCTTAGCAGTGTTGAGTCGACTTAGCATTTCCTCTGTGAGAGGTTCCTGATACAACTTGACTCTGCATCCACTAATGTAACTTGGAAGAACATCGCCTTCTAATGTGGCTAGTTGCACTGCTCCACTTGTTGAGATTCTGTTAATGATCATGGGTCCGTAGCCTCTCTTCTCCAGTTTCCTCGCATGTTGCTTCAATGTGTAGACTAAAACTAAGTCGCCTGCCTTTAAACCTTTATCCTTAACGTGGGCATCAAAGTATGCCTTCTGTCGTTTCTTTGCTACATATATCCCTGTAGCTGCCCTCAGTCTTGTTTCTCCTAATCGTTCAAGGTCAAAAAGTCTAGAGGATAGTTCATGACCCGTCCATTCGTGTTCTTGTGCTACTTTCAATGTAGGTATTAAGAAGTCCAAAGGTAGCACTGCGTTTTGGCCAAATACCATCTGAAAGGGGGTGGCTTGGAGTACCGTTTTGTATGCGACTCGGTATGCCCAAACAGCATGGTGTAGCTGTTTGTCCCAATCAGAGCGTTTATTGTTTACTAATTTCGTCAGTACATTGCATAAGATCTTATTGGTGCTCTCAGCCTGGCCATTAGCTTGAGGGTGATAGGGGGCAGACTTCTTATGTACTACCAAAAATTCGTGGAGCAGATTTTCAATAACTTCATTCAAGAAGTGAGTGCCTCTATCGCTAACTAGCTCTATGGGTAGCCCGTACCTAGTGAATACATTCTCAAATAAAAACTTAGCTGTTGTTTGAGCATCGTTCTTCGTTGTGGCTTTTACCTCTACCCACTTTGTTAGATAGTCTGTCGCAACAATGATATATTCTGCATGGGAACCCTTAGCTGGGGGATTAATAGGACCTACGAAGTCTATTCCCCACTTAGAGAATGCACGTCCACCCATCATAGGTTTCAGTGGCATCTCATCTTTACGTATATGATATTGAGTTCTTTGACAGACATCACAACGTTTCACATAGGTATGTGCATCCATGTGAAGGGTCGGCCACCAGAAGCCCGCAAATAGTATTGCCTTGATCACCCGATCTGGTCCATAGTATTGACAGACATCACAACGTTTCACATAGGTATGTGCATCCATGTGAAGGGTCGGCCACCAGAAGCCCGCAAATAGTATTGCCTCTCATGGACACATAGTCTCAGGTAACCATCTTTACCACGTTTGTATAGATTATCACCAATAAGTGAGTAATCCTGGGCTTCTTGTTCTAAACTCCTTTTCATGGCTACATCCATTGTTTCTAGGATTTCTGCCCAGCCGTGGGGTTCAAATTCTTTGTCAGGAAAGACTACAGGTGCATAGGCTGGGTCTTGAATGGGTCTATGTGTTTTGTTTGCACCTATTTCTCTGGCCTTTTCTCTCTTCTCTTCCTCTACTGCTACTTTGCACATCCATAAGTGAGTGTCTTCATGCATCCATGAGGATCCTGATCCTATGGAATGCACCGATTCCGTATCATCTTTAGCTCTATGGATGGGGTTCCATTGGATAGGAGGGACATCTCTATGAGAGTAATCCTTGAGATTGACTTTGGTCGTAACACCTAAGTGCTGCAGGTACAAAGAATTGGTTCCCCAATCCTGTACCACTTGCAACTCTCGCATAAAGGGTCATCCCAAGATCATTTCATAGGCATGGTTCTTGCTAAAATCACATATAGCAAAGGTATGCTCGAACTCGACACCACAGGTGGTGAGAGTTATTCCTTCTAGTAATCCTAAGGGTCTCTCAATATGACCATCGGCCATCTGCAATTTCATTCTCGTTGGCCTGAGTGCTGGCTTGCCCCAACGCTTCCATAGGGAAGTGGTGGCGATTGCAACTCCTGCACCTGAGTCCAAAATTGCCTTGGTGGTGTACTCCTGGTAGGTAATGGGAAGATAGGTGTTCCCTTCTTCACCTTCACACATATCTCCTATCTTATCCAAGGGTATCTCTGGCAATGTCCTATGTTATCCTACCTGGGAACGAGGTTTTGCTATCTCGGGCACTTGATTGGCTACATGTTTCCACACTTCTGGTCTAACCTTAAGCAACTCTTCCAAAGTGAGATTGCACTGCACTTTGGTGTTCTTCACTACCTCTGTGTTCCTAGGTATGACTGAATCTTCGTTTCTTACCATGACTGTAGGTGCTCTCATACAGGTGGACTTTACTTCCCATGGGCCTGTGAAATGGGGTAGTTCTTGTAAAGAATTAGACTCGAAGTCTAATCTTTCTTGAGATTGGGCACTCTCCTGCTCTCCATAAATGGAAGGAAGGTCTTGTGGGAATTGATCGTGTGTGTCATCCACCAGTTCAGTGGGAGGAGGAACTTCACTCTCTTTAGCCCATTTCTCTTCTTGAATCTCTCGCAAAAATTCTGGTGTGTATTGATTCATAGAAGAAGAGGTGTCTGGCTCCGTAGAGTTAGGCACGTAGGCCTCAGGCACATAGGCTTTCTGGGTAGGAAGACCTGCTCTTTCACTAGCCTTGTCATGGTGTTGAGGGGCGAGTTCCTTTTGTGATTGTGCCATTAGATTCTCTATTCTTTCTAGGGAGGGGGGGTTGTCTGGTTCAGTGGAATTGGGCACATAAGCTTTTGATGGGGGATGGGTCATGTTTTTGCTTGCTTTATCTCTTTCTTGATTTTTTTCTTCCTTGGCAGATCTTGCAATTATGCCCTCTAACTTCTCTAGAAGTCCATCCAAGTGTAATTGCGTCTTGGCTGAGCCCGAGTAATTGAAAAGGCGACTGGCTTCAAACATAGTCTGAGCCAATGCGACCATTTTCGCGCAAAGCTTGGTTCTTTCTATCTCTAGGTCAGCTCTAGGGTAGCACTTGTCATGATCCGTGACATTTGGCCCTTCTTGGATTCTGGCCTGATATGCTTTAAGCATCATGTCTATGTCTTCAGGAGTGGTATCAGCTAATACTGATCCTGCTTGGGGTGGTGGGTGGGTTATGTGGGGTGTATTAGAGGGTGGAGGGATGGAGGGTGATGGGGATGGTAGCGGTGGGAATGTGTGAGAGTGCGGTTGAGATGTGATCTCTATGATTTTGGCCTTGGTTTCTCGTAGACTTTCCTCAAGTTCACTCATCTTCTTTGCCCATTGCCTTTTCATACGTTCACGGCTATCTCTCCAAGCTCTTGTTCTCTTCTTATTTTGGCTCTCAGTATCGCTAGCATCTGGGCTCTTTTCCTTGCTTACCCCTTGGTTTTGCTGCACTGCTTGAGCTCTAGTGACTACCTGTACGGGTGCAGTGGAAGTGACACTTCCTGTGGAATCTACCACTAACCCAATAACATTAATAGGAGTGATTTTTGGCATATTATTAGGATTCTTAGGGCAGTCTCGTAAGAGATGCTCCTTTCCACACTCTTGGCAAAAGCCTTGAATTGTTACTGACTGGGGTTGCATATGTGGAGGTAAGGGACAATCACGAATGAGATGATCTCCCTGACATCTGTAGCATGGTCCTTTAGGGAATGGGGGTCTTACTTGCTTAGGTTGAGGCCTAGGGTTGGGGTTTGCATACATGACGTTTGTGTAATCTGACTCCCAACTAGGTTCATTTGGCTCTTCACTATAGTAAGACTCACCATGCTCAGGAGACTGCATGTAGTAGGCCTGGGGGCTATCAACATGTGTAGAATCAAAGCTATGGTCACTCGGGTCACTTTCAGAAAGCAATGATGTTACAGGGACTATAGCTCTATTCAGGTTCTCTTCTGCAGCTGCATATTTTACTAGGATCACATTAGTAGGAGCAGGTGGTTGCTGTGCTAGCACTGGCTGGGGTCTCAGTTGGTTTTGGTAGGGTTGGTAGGTTTGTTGAGGCCTAGCGTACTGTTGTGGTGGATATTGGTTCTGATATCTTCCTTGTTGAGGGTATGTTTGAGGGTAGGTTTTCCTAACTGCTTGCTTGTTGTATGGGCAATCTTGCGCTGTGTGATTTGTGTATCTCCGTTCTATGGTGCAGTATTGGCCACTAGGATTTACTTGGCGTTGAGCCATAATGGGACAGACATTTGCCATATGGTCGCATCCACAATTATAACATCTTTTTACAGGGGCGAACCTTGGGATTTGTTTACTAGAGACACCTAGTTTCTGAGCAACTTTCTCTGCAAGTTCCTCAATCGATGTGGATTGCGTGGAAGAGAGGCTAGAGGCACTATCTGAATCTTTGTATATCTTGGAAAGCTCTAACTCCTCCCCTAGGTTATCCTCAATGTCAATACACATGCGTACACACTCTTCTATGGTCCTAGGGTCCTTCAAGTACACATATGATCTTAATTTGGTACTTAGCAATCCATCCAAGAATAAAGCCACTTGCTTAGCTGGTGTGGGTAGCTCAGGGACAGGGCATCTTTCAAGATATTGCCTAAATCTCCTTCCTGCAAGTCTCACGGTCTCTTGAGGGGTTTGCTTGAAGCTGTGAATCAGTGAGGAGGTATTATGTCTTATGCCACTCTTAGAGAATTCAATAATGAAAGCCTCTAGGAGTTGGTCTATGCTCCTGAACTGTCTCTCGTTTAGTGGCTGAAACCATGTCAGGGCAGTGTTCCTAAGGGTTAGACCAAAGGCATTGTACTGTGTGAATAGATCCTCCACTTGTTCAGCTCTCAGGACTTGTCTAAACTCAGCCACATGATCGTATGGATCTCCAGTGCCATCGAAGTAGTTCTTCATGGACTTAACTAGCTGAGTCGGTCTCAAAGTCCTTGTGTGCTCTCTAGGTCGTGGTAGAGGGAACTCATCCGCATTTCTTTGATTCCTGTGAGCTCTAAGCACCTCAAGTTCTACTCTATTCGTTTCCATTCTCGTTCTTTCTGTGCCCCCTGGGTTGGCAAAGCTTACTTCTGGCCTATCTCTACTCCTGTCTCTTTGAATTCCATGAGCTTGGGATGTTCCAACACCAGGGTGACCATAGGACACATTCGATCTTGGTTGGGGGAAAATAATTTCACCTTTCTAAGTGTAAGCATGCCTATCATTTTCTGTCACCACAAAGATCCTCTCTGAAGCGTGATCTAAGTAGGTCACTCTGCCTGGGCTATCAGGATCCTTAAACTCATAGATCATGATTGTTCCTATATCAGTTGGCTGATCAGATTTATACCTCCAAAAGGCTTCGTCAGTTTCTCGATTGAGGAGCAAATCTATGCTCTTATTATCCTAGGGAATCCACTCTGGTGTGATAATCCTAGTGAGAACCGATTTGCCTCGAGGGGTTCTAGGTTCTGTACCCATGTTTCCTTGCTCTAGGTCTCCTAAGTCCGCCTCTGGGATCACATTTCCAAATTCGTCCGTCCTATCTGGGTGACTGGTGACTACGTATATGGTTCCTTCTTTGTCCAAGTATGCTCCGTTTTCAAACTTGACAGCTGGGCGCTCTAGTCCAATGGATTGATCAGGATTCTTAATCTATACCACAGATCTTCCTAGACCGTCCTCATAGATGCTGGCACCTAATCGGTTGGTCCTAAGGTATTCCAACTACGTTTTGTAAGGGCCTTCTACCCTGTGCAAGTATGGCACTCCTGAACTTACTATAGGTCTCTCCATACCTTGAGACATCTCGGATTCACTAGTCTTAGAACTTGGGTAGTATGAGTGATGGCTCAACTGCTGGGCCCACGACCTAGCAGTGTGGTTGACACTAGCCTCTGAAGACCTAAGGCTTTGTCTATTCCTTACTAGATGTCGCCATGATCTAAGGTTCATAAGCCTAATTGAATAACCCAAATTTGCCCAAGTACAACCTCGTTGCAGAGTCCTTTTGTATCAGTTACTTGATTCTTTTTAGTTGATTCCTGTGTTAAAATTCTTGTCTGATATCACGTCGCAAGGTATATTTGAGTGTAGTTCCGCACTTAAAGTTGATCGTTCCACGTTAAGTTCTTTTCCTTTAAAGTTCTCGACAGTACAAAGATTATGTTCTTAGCTTGAACTTGAAAGTTTAGGTATGCTTCAACTTGATAATTGCCTATCGTTGCCCTGACTTACTCCTACCTCTAGTCGTTCTTAGCCTAAGCTAGGAATTGACGAAGGGGAGTTGAGAGTATTCTGACCTTTCTTGCTGATCCTTGCTCTTTAGTGCTCGAGAAGTTGATTCTCAAGCTTGCACAAAGCCCTTGCTTGGACGCTCTCAATTGCTTCTCAATAGACCTGCATTAGTCCCAAGATTAGCTCCAGACTTAAATTCAAATGACAGACTAGACCACTTTCATGCATGTGACTCACCGACCAAATTATCTCTTGCCTTTATAAAAAACAATCCCAAGGATCCCTCAGTTTTCCTACCTCGGGTATGGTTAACTTCAAAAAAACCTATCTAATAATCCTGATCTTAATTTTCAATAACCAGTGGAAGTTTTGGTTGTACTCCTCACGAGCTTTCCGACAAAACAAGAATCACAGCAATTGGATTTCGTATGAGGAAGTTATGTCAGTTCAGGCTTCAGGGATTAAAACAGGGTTCAAAACAGTTTAATCAAGCATGCAGAAATTCTTGAATTACTTGGGTTGCGGCCTCAACATGCAATGCTAACCCCGAGTGTTTGTCCCACAAATTGGCCAAGTTAGCCCCCTATTCTTTACCCTAGAAAATTGGCCAAATTTTCCCTTCTAACGCGTTCGCAAGTTTTGTCAGTCGCGATTGACAGGTCAGTCGCGATTGATGTGTCGATCGCGATTGACAGGTCCGTCGTGGCTATCAGTCGCGATTGACGTGTCGATCGCGATTGACAGGTGGCTCGAAAGTCAATCAGTCATGGTCAAAGGGTCGTTGACTCTGTCAGTCGCGATTGATGGGTCGATCACGATTGACAGGTCGGTCGCGATGGTCTGTCCGTCGTGGTCAAAGAATCGTTGACTGTGTCGGTCGCGATTGACAGAGCCGTCGTGGGCTGTCAGTCGCGATTGATGGGTCGATCGCGATTGATGACTCGATCGCGATTGACACGTGTCACGCGTATGATCCGTCAGTCGTGGTCAATCGGTCGTTGACTCTGTTGGTCGTGATTGACAGAGCCGTCGTGGGCTGTCAGTCGTGATTGACTGATCGATCGCGATTGACAGGTCTGTCCGTCGTGGTTTGTCGATCGTGATTGACAGAGCGATCGCGATTGACAGAAATCTGATGAATTTCAAAAATCTAAGCACATTTTTGGGAAGCTCTAGGCCTGTAGATCATGGTTTTGCACTTTGTTTGGCAATTTGAGCATTTTTTCTGTCAGTCGCGATTGACAGAGGTCGGCGACACACAGACAGTTACCGAGAATTCCGTACCTGCGCAGAGTGCTGGGGACGATGATGCGGCCTGTACCTGCAAGACAGCTCAAGAAACATGCAAAAACAGCACACACAATTTCGCTCTCGCTCTCTCTCACAAGTGAAATGAGGGAAATGAGGTGGAGAAGGTGATATGATCAAAAAACTGAAATTTTCGCGATGATGGAAATGGAGGTGGAAGATGGTGATGATGATGATGGTGATGATGGTGGTAAGGTAAGAAAGAGAAAAATAGGAAAAGTAAAGAAATTACCTACAACGCCAACGTCTCCAATCTACGTCTTACCATCACATGCTCGTCCTCAAAGCTCGATCCCCGGCAACGGCGCCAAAATTTGGTGTAGCTCAGTGATGAGTAGCACCTCCTTTAATGTCAATCCGGGAAGATGTGAGGATGGTATGAAGACCTCGAGCAAGTGGAGGCACAAGTGCGTGAGTGAGAAGCACACAAGCATGCACACACATACACGCACACGCGCACACACGGCAAGCCAAAGAGTGAGAAGCAATGGAGTTCTTAGATTACTTTCAAAAAGCTCTTACAAGTTCATTTCAATTACAATCTAACCTCAAAAATGAACTCTCTAGCTCCTTTTATAGTTTTTGACTAGCTTTGGCCCTGTTCAGACCTAGTGTCCGACCTAGTTAAAAATTAGGTTCCAGGGCTTATTAGAGGGCTCAAACGAGATCTAAAAAATATGAAAATTGGCAGGTAGATACTTCTAAAGCTCCTCAAGCTCAAGGACTCCTTGGCTTGCACAAAATGGAGCTACAAAAATACGAAATGATATTTACAATGGTTTTTAGTGATGAAAATCACTATTTGTGTAGGGATTTTCTCTATTGATTTGTCATACATACCTTTGAGCTCCCTACTTGCTCTTTCTTCTTGTGTGCTCAACTCCTTGATGTCTGAAAAATTTAGATGGCCTACTTGCCAGATCTTCTTTGACTGCCATGTCTGCTTGTGCTATCCCTTCGCTCTGACTCTCTTCGTCGTGTGGCTCCTTCGGTTCCCTGACTGCTGCCAACAAGGACAAATGGTCATTTTGTGTCCATTGCAATGTTAACATGTATTTACATATTCTCACAAAATCGGCAATCAGTACCCTCAACATGGCAGAGGTTGCAGGAACGAGCTCCTAGACATGCACTAGTCCTCAAATAGTGGACATTGAAAGTATCCCTATTTAGGAGGAGTTGAAGGAATGACCAAAGGAGTTAAGAGTAGTACACGTTATACCCATTCAAAATCCTCCCCAAGTGCATACATCGCCACTTAGCAAGAACTCCCATTGGTTTAGTGAAGTCGCAAGACCCCTTGAGGATGGCACCTATTTATGGGAATCTGAGATAGAGTTTAATGGATGGTGGGGCCGATACCATTTCTTTACATGAGAGTTTGAAAATCTTCAGAACAGTGAAGGATTGCGATCGATATGGAAGAAGGCCGGATTGGATGCCTATTTCCATGCTCAGTTACCAAAACCTGACTTTTTGAGGTGTTCGTACTTAATTAGCTCGCTCACTCCTAGCAAAGATAAGAAGGGGACAAGCACTTTTGTGCTTCCTTCTCTTACACGAGGGAATGAACTAAAGAGTTTTGAATTAACCAACAATTTGGTGAGGGAAGCCCTAGAAATGAGAGGTATGCACATCCCTATAGAGAAGGAGACAATGATCCCGGACAATATGAAGAACAGGAACCTAATTAAGCTGAAGGAAATAGTGGTAATGACCCAAACTATTGCCATCCACCTACGGATGTGTATGCAACACTTTGCGTTCCCAACCCAAGAACAATTTACAATGCCACCCAGGAAGATCTGGTTTGGTTTATATTTGGTAGATACGTTGAACTTGACAATCAACATGCCACATTGGATTATAGACCAGATCCATCTTGCACATCCATGTTGGTATAAGAAACAGAAGTCAGTGCTCTATGGATGTTGTGCACTTACTAGAATTGTGTATCGATGCCTGGCATATGATGTGCCAATTCAAAGGGCACTCATTTGGACTAGGGTGCAAGAACTTCAGCGAAGAACATCAGCCACAGGGCCCCCATCAAAGAAAATGAGAGGATCTGTTCAGATGCCATGTGCATAGGCTCAGGGTGCTACACCGACACGGAATATGACTCCACCACCCCAAAGCCGAGTACAACCCTTCACCATCTGATTACCAAGGCACAATGCAAAAGGGACGAATCTTATCTTTCCACCAATCCCCACAGATTTAGAGTTCCGTCATGGCTTCACGCTTGAGGATTTAACTGATGTTTGAAGTAGCCATAATAATCAATGCAGCTAACTTGGAAATCAAAGCAGAGTAGTTAAGTGGATAACAAATAGTCATGGACCGGCCAGACCAAACTCAACCAATCATTGTCGAAGTAGAGGAAGATGAGGAGGAGACTGAAGAAAAGGAATAAGATGAAGAGCAGGAAGGACCACCTGATGAAGAGGAGCATGAATATGAGCAACATGTTATACTGGAACTCACGGGAGCCCCAACATATATAGTGCAACTAAAAATATTGTACGATACTATGAACCTGGTTCAGGAACAACATAGACTATCCTTGGCATCTGGAAAGACCCTAATGAACCAGATACTTGAAGAAGAAGGTGTGGATAACCAATTTAGATCTTCCCTCGACATGCTCACTGATGCATTGGGGGTGCCAAAAGTTGTGCACACCACCCTAGCCCTCTCATAGAGATTTTAATGAAGACATGGGAGACATTGTGTACCTAAGGACAAACCTAGGGACTTGTGGAGAAAGAGACCATAGCTCGATCCCCCTCAAGTGCAGATAGTGGGGATTCACGCTTTATTTATCAATCCGATGAGTATCAAAACCTAGCCAAGTGTATGAAGACATGCATTCAAATGATGATCAATGCAAATGAGCTTCCCAAAGAGTGCAATCAACGCTAAGACTATTCCAAACAAGCTTTAACTATCAGTTATGGTGTCACGATACTTAGAGCAGCAGCTAACAATAAATTGAGATTTTCTCTCAGCTCCAAACTCCGAATATAGCAAATAGCATATGCATTTCGAAGCTCTCGAGAAGACGCATCCAATGGTAGTATGATCACTCAATTCTGAAGCTTTTACTTTAAGTTATGTGCAAAATACTGAGTCATAGGAATGACATTCCTACACTTCAGCACTTCCTACACTTCACACACACCTTAATAACAGCAAACAAACTCTTTCATGGATAGACAACACTTCCTAACACTCTTTTCAAGCAACACACATGCACACAAGCTCACAAAGAAGATGATACAGAGAGGAGAATACACAAATTTGAAATTATGTGCTTTTGATTCTCACAATCGCAAAAAGTCTTTACAAAGAGTCACAAATTGACTTATATACATGTGCCCTAAAAATGGTCCTTTCACACAAGAGACCGGCACTTTATTCACCAAAAGGGTAATTTCCAACTAATTTACATGGGTAAGCTACTAATCCTCTGCGGGGATGCATCTAGAGGACTCCTCTAGTGCATTTACATCGGAAACTATATTACAAAACGATTATGATACAAAAAATAAAGTGTCCAAATCGGAAAAATTTTGGGGCCCATCTTTTTCTCGGCCTTTTGCTCTTCTTAGCTCTACAACACTCTCCCCCTCTTTGTCTCTGTCATCCCTTGACAGGCTTAGCTTCATAACTCTAGTTTTGTGCCTGTAGTCGATCACTGCCTGCTTTCGTCGGAGTTGTAATGATATAGTTTTATTAGCGGTCAAGGAACAGATCATAACTTGGGACCTGTTGCATTGGTTGTGGCCTCTTCTTTTCTTTTCTTCGCACGCAACCCATGGAGTTGGACTACCTGAGATTTGTAGTCTAGCCCACCAATACCCTCTTTAATTCTAGGTTGCTGTGTTAAGTCGGGCTGCCACGCATGCCACCAGTGGAAGGTATGAGGATGTGGTCCTTCAATCTTTGATCTGGACCTTCCAAAGACCCAGATGTTGAAGGACCTCCTTAGGGTTCTGGAACCACCGGACATCTTCTTGCACTTCTTCATGGATACTTCCTGGCCTTGGTTCCTCCTTCTCACCTACGTGCTTTTCCTTGATGTGTGCCCCTGCGGGGCTCTGTGCAGAGATGGGTGTTGCGCCCCTACGGGGCTTCTTGTAGAGATATATCTTCAAATGTAATCTTTTAATGAAGCTTCTTTCTTTGTCTTCTTCTTTTCTTCTTTTTGCTGGACTCTCCCTCAACACTACCCCCTCCTGAACTCTGTCGTCCCCGACAGGCTTTGGAAGTCGACGGGAGTATGTTCTGTACACTTTTTGCTCTGTCTCGTTAAGCAGATTAGCTTCACGTATCATGAGTTGTTTCCACTATTTTGCTTTTACACCATCATGTGGTGGCTTTCTATGGTCAGCGAAGAAGCTTAGCTCATATGCCACTAATTTGGCATTCAAGTTGGATGACATCTTCAAAAAGATCTCAGAATCAATTTCAAAAAAACCCGTTCAAAAGGCTTCTTTGAATGTTTGCATATATGTACTTGGTAAAAACATGAGCCTAGAATAATATGCCATTATTGTGGGTCGGCGAGGCATAACAGACAGATAAAAAATGAGGATATTTGTTCCTTGATTAATACCAATGAAATTTAAAAAGGTATATGCCGCATGCTTGAACGCCTTCAAAACTGTAAGAATCATGCTTAGGATTTTATTTGTCATCTTGATTGTTAAATCGGGGACTGTTGCGTAACATTGTAGCCAAAATTCGATGGTTTTTACCATGTAATCCTCCATTGGTAGATAATTATGCGGTGGACTGGGAAGTAGCGGATAATTCAACCATTGTTTATTAATCGCATCACTTTTTTGCATGTCCAAAAATTCTCTGGATTCTCTGCAACGTGGGGTTGGGCAGAATGCAGGGTTTACTTGTAGTAAATATGGTGCCGCTTGACAGTGCACCCCGAATGTAGGATTTTTCTCTAGAAATTTTCTTCTCCATACAGGCTGTGCCACTTCAAATTCTTCTTGAGTATAATTGAATGTGTCATCTTTAAAATGCAACTGGTCGTCTGGATTTCTCTGTGTGATCTTCTTTATGTATTGCCTTGTTTTCTCTTTCAATAATCCATACGAAATGTTGAAAGGCTTCATTATCGTATCCAAGTCTTTCCCCTTGATTTTTTCTTCTTTCATTGCTTTGATGACCTCATTTTCAAAATTTTCTGTCAATCGGGACACCAATAGTGCCCATTCCTTCTGACCTATTTCTGCAGTGTATGGCATTGGATGATCATCATGTGGTTCTGCCATCTGTTCTTTTATTGGAGAATTATAAATCGGGGGAGATAGAGGACATACCTCTACCTCGTCAGTAGGATTCTCTTGTATTGGCTATATTGGTGTCCCGACGGGTACTTGCTTTTCTGCGTTAGTTTCGAATCGTGCAAGGCGTTCAGTCTTCTCTTTAACTTCTTGCATAGCTGCTCTGAGTGCCTCTTTTGTAGCAAGTAACTCATTGCCAATCTCTGCTACCTGATCCATATTCTCACTGTAACTCACTGCAAGTTTTCCATTGGCAGTGTTCAACTGTTTCTTGAGTTCATTGGTGTCCTTGATATACGTATTTTCCCACTCTTCTCTTAGGGCTTGCTCTTGTTTCAAGAAATCTGCATATTTCACAATATGATCTCTTATTTCTTTCTGTAGTCTCTTGTTTTTCGATAGGCTGGTCATACAGTAATGCCTTCATTAGTTCTTTATTGCGGCCACGTAAGCTATCGTTTTCTTCCATGTATACTTTTAGTTGTATTTCGAGCAGGTTGCTGCGAGCTTTCATCCTCTCTTTGTCTGCTTCGCTGGCTTCATGTTGTCTTTGTAAATCTGTCAGTTGTGCCTGGAGTTGATGATGTTGTTTCATCAATGTAGTACATTGTTCCTTGATTGTAGTTATTTCCTTATCTTTAGCTGAAATTTCTTGTTGGGCCTGGATGAGCTATGCGGACAATTGCTCACTCATTACTTGAAATTGATGCTTTTCCCGCATGGCCTTGTCATAATCTGCATTTGTTTCCATCATTTGTTGTTGTGTGTCCATGGCCGTTTGTATCATTTTCTTGACCACATGTTTTAATTGAGTAACATCGACATTCAACCATGTGGTAGGGATGCTAGGTTCTTCACCTGTTGTAACATCTTGCCCTTGTGCAACATGTAATGTAGTATCATGGGGCTGCCTCACATGGAGTTTTATCCTTGGCTCAGCCTCCCTATGGTCAGTCTTGCCTTGTGGTGTATCATCAGGCACTTCAATCACGATTGGCTCCTTATTTTGTTGGAGGCCTGCTACCTGGTCCACCAGTGTTTGTATTTCCTCTTTGATAGGTGGCACTACATTTTTATTGGTTATGTGAGTTTCCTTTATGCTAATCTTTGACTGATCATTTAACTGAATCAAGTATTCCTATTCAGTTTGTGCTTCCTAGTGCCGTGGTTTTTGTTGTTGATTGTCAGGTGTGACTTCAACCTGATATACTTCTGTCCATTCTTCATTGTTCATTTCGGTTCGTATATCAGTGTCTAAGGTGTCCTTCTCTGGGCTGGATTCTTCATTAGAGCTCGAATATTCTAAGCCTAGTTCTTTGTATATGGCAGTTTGTTTTGGAGTATGTTCTTTATCTTTGTGTTTCTTTTTCCTGGCTTGCCTGTCTGTACTGATGACCTTGAACGTTTAAATTTACTTGCCCTCGCATATATTGATGCGTTTCTTCTAGGGCTATGGAGAGGTCTCTTTTTGTAATCGGTTGTTGTGTCATAGGATTCTTTGGTAATGTGTGTGTCCTCTTCGATTGTGGTGTCTCTTAAGCTTCTTCCTCTCTTATGCGTTTAGTTCCTCTCATGGGTCTCTTTGAATTGGTTCCGACTTCTTTGTTGGAGATGGTTGTCTTCTTTTTCTTTGGAACGGTCGCTGACTTTACATATTTTGCCATCTCAGTTGAGGTTGGCATCAAGCGTTAAAAATCTTTCATTTCTAGTGCCTCATAGATGAGCAATGTCAATGCTGAACTTCCATTTAAGAACTTTTTCTGGCCCCACTTTTTCTTTGCTTCAAATAAGCGATCTTGAATATACGGAGTCATGTTCACTTGGTTTCCAACTTGCCTCATAACATGTGAAAGCAATTGCACTACGATCTTTTGAGGTGCTGTATATCTATGCATGCTTGGAAAACAAAAGTGCAGGTGCACTAAGCGAACAGAGTCTTCAATATCCGTTCTGTTAATTTCCAAAAATGTTCTCTTTTTCGGATCATGACACTCATCTTTGACATTGGTGCGTCCATCTTGATTCCATCCAAAAGCTTTGTTAATTACTTCATGAGTGAATCTAATTGTCTTCCAGGTACCAACTTTGTCAAGTACTCTTGCCTCCGAGACTGATGGTTTATTCGGTGCAGACTGTAGTGTATTCATCACTTGTGTACATCTCTGGAAGTCAGGCAGGTATATTGGCAATCTTAGGAATGCATCAATTCCTGCACTTGTCCAGACATCCGTCATGCGTGGTAATCGTTGTATGATATTCTTGAAATCTTGTGACATGATCGGAAAATAGTGTTCCCTATCCATGATTTTGATAATTGCCATGGAAATAAGCTCTGACACTAGTTGATCATCAAGAAACCAGTGTCCTCTTGCCTTCGTGATGGATTCCAAGGGAAGAAGCTAGATCTCTTCCTCTTGTGTAGCCTCAGAATTAGAAGATGCCATCTGCACTCAATATATGCCAATAATTAGTGGCAAACTGGTATCAAGGATCATCCTTCACTTATCCTTCTTGAATTTGTGACTCTCCGAGTGTATTGTGTCGTCCCATTTCCTGTGGGTGTGAGAAAGGTAATACCTAGGATTTCTCATACTTATTTTTATAATATTTTTTCTGAAAGAACACAGAAAGGTTAGTTCATAGCCGAAGCGGTTATTGAATCTTGAGTTATTTTCTTAGGTTATGTACAAGTGCTCTCCTATTTTCCCGAGAGGGAAATGTGCTTCACTATCCTGAAGTAGAAGAAGAATGTGCCGAATGCTTGGCCTTGTAATGTGGCCCTATCATGCATACTTTGGGTGCTTGTGACTCCAAATGTGTGCAATTCGAGTTACAGATTGTCTTGCCTGTCGGTGTCCAAATCTCCTTTACTCCATTGGGATAGCTTTACTCCAAATGTGTGCTTCACTATCCTGAAGTAGAAGAAGAATGTGCCGAATGCATGGCCTTGTAATGTGGCCCTATCATGCATACTTTGGGTGTTTGTGACTCGAAATGTGTGCAATTCGAGTTACAGATTGTCTTGCCTGTCGGCGTCCAAATCTGCTTTACTCCATTGGGATAGCTTTACTCCAAATGTGTGCTTCACTATCCTGAAGTAGAAGAAGAATGTGCCGAATGCTTGGCCTTGTAATGTGGCCCTATCATGCATACTTTGGGTGCTTGTGACTCGAAATGTGTGCAATTCGAGTTATAGATTGTCTTGCCTGTCGGCATCCAAATCTGCTTTACTCCATTGGGATAGCCTATATTTCTAGCATTCCTAGAGAATGTAGTGCTCTTTGCGTAGTACTTTTGTTTTGTTTGCTGTTCGAATCTCTGAATGATTTTTGTTGCATGGCGAGGTTCCTGCTCTGTCCTGTAATGGTTTTTCTTCTGTCGTTTTGCCCTTAGATTGTACTGATTCTTCTTGTGCCTTGTATTGTCCTTTTTGATGATTTTCACTTGGGCACATGACTTGGGAATCCATATTTGCGTTTGGGCTGGCTGGGCGGCTATCACCTTCTTTGGGATCCATCTTCTAACAATTCTTCGCGGACCAAGGTGTCCCATGCGACTTGCATTCTTATTCCGTTGTTCCTTCCGATGTCGTGAGTAATTCCTTTGTTGCAGGTATGCAGTCACTTGATCCTTTCTGATCCAAGCTTGTCGGGTGTGAGGAATAGGGTATACTCTGATGTATGCAGGTTCGTGATAGTCTTGTCGACTATTCTCTCTTGTGCTCGGTTCCTCATTGAGGCTGTTCTTTGATAGAACACCAATCATGTGATTTACTCGATTAGAAGATTGTGTGCAATCAAGATTTGGTGCATCCTCACTTGAAGTACTCGATGATGGGGTTTCCGTAGTGTGAGTGATCATACATTCATCAGCGTGTTTATTTGAGTGAGTTTTCAGTTCTATACATTTGGCTTTGATAGGTCGTTCATCTAACATGCTGAACACTTCACGATGTCCTATCTTGGCCGAGATGTATCCTAGGGTAATTGAATAGTCACTTCATATTCGTATATCCAGTCTTGACCTAACACGAGCTCTTCTAATAAGTCTTGATCCTGACATACTACAAGTTTTTGTTCCATCGAGTTGTTTCCGAGATGCAGAGGTAACCTAATCTCGCCTATACATTGAGTTATTTTCCCTCCTATTCCAATCAGTTGTGCCTTAGATGGGCGTAATTCTTCCTTGAATTTCTGAGTCAATGAAAATTTAATACAGCTTATAGCAGCTCCTGTGTCAATGAGAGCATCCACTAAGTGGTACTCTTCTGTTCCAGCACCCAAATTCAAATAAGGTTGCTTGATTTGCTGTCCTAGGTTTGTAGAGGCTCTAAAAATTAGCCATTGGGATGAGTTCCTCTCCCAGTCGATATCTCTCATCTCTCTCTCTCTCATCCACTCTTTTCATTTCTTGATTCGTTCTAGTGCTTCTTGTCTGGCTTCTTCTCGTATTCTTTCTTACTCTATATTCCTATTTTTACCCATTATTAGTCGTGACATTACCTCTTCTGTCAATGGCTCTAAATATTTTTTCACTCGACATCCACTTATATAGTTTGGTAATATTTCTCCATCTATGGTTGCTAAACTAATGGCTCCGCTGGTAGATATACGATTGATAATTAACGGGCCATATCCCCTTTTTTGCAGTTTCTTTGCATGTTGCTTCAAAGTATAAACCAAAACTAAATCCCCTTCCTTCAAATTTTTATCTTTAATATGAGCATCAAAATAGGCTTTCTGTCACCTTTTAGCAGCATAAATCCCTGCTACTGCTTGTAACCTAGTTTCATGTAACTTTTCTATTTGATCCAATTGAGCTGATAGTTCATGTCCAGTCCATTCATAAGTTGTTGCTACTCTGAGAGTGGGTATTAAGAAATCAATTGGCAAAAGAGCATTGTGTCCGTACACTAAGTTAAAAGGAGTAGTTCCTATGGCAGTTTTGTAGGCTACTCGGAATGCCCATAAAGCATGATGTAATTGTTTATCTCAGTCAGATCTACCATTGTTTACAATTTTTGTGAGGACTGTACACAAGATTTTATTTGAACTTTTGGCCTGTCCATTGGCTTGCAGGTGATGTGGGGCTGACTTCTTAGGAATTACTAAGAATTCATTCAGTAGGGCTTCTATCACTTCATTCACAAAATGTGTGCCTCTATCACTCACAATTTCTATAGGTAATCCAAATCTAGTGAATACGTTCTCGAAGAGAAACTTGGTTGTAGTCCTTGCATCGTTTTTCTTGGTTGCTTTGGCTTCAACCCATTTGGTCAAATAGTCTGTGGCTACAATTATGTACTCGGCATGGGATCCTTTAGCTGGTGGACTAATAGGTCCTATAAAATCTATTCCCCATTTAGTAAAGGCTCGGGCACTCATCATGGGTTTCAGCGGCATTTCATCCCTTATAATTGGATATTTCGTTTGTTGACAATTATCACATCGTTGCACATATGTTGTTGCATCTTGATGTAAAGTGGGCCACCACATTCCTGCAAAAAGAATCATTTTTGCAGTTTTATCTGCAGAAAAATGTCCTCCTGCAACTCCTGTATGTGCCATCTCTAGAACAACAAGATACTCGTCTTCATGAATGTACATTTGTAAATGATTGTCTCTTCCTCTCTTAAAGAGTTGTTTTCCTATGAAGGCATATTCCTTGCTCTGTTCTGTGAGTGCACGTTTCCTTGCTAGAGTGGCTCCTTCTGGGTATTCCTGGGTCTTCAAGAATTTCACTAGAGGCATGCACCATCTTGGTGCCACTATGGAGTAGCATAGAATAGAGTTCTCTTCTAGATTTCGTTCTTGAGAAGTTGGGCAGGCTGATACATAGTTATGTGCATCCCTCTGCATGGTTGGCCAATATATGCCTAATCTCTTCAGTGTTTGCCATGTTCCATTCGCATTTAAATGAGTTTTCCATCGATTTACATGTGCTTTTTGAAGTCACATTGCTTGTTCCTCTTCTTCCATGCATCTCATGAGTAATCCACTTGAGTCTTGGTGATATAAACTTCTCGCAACAATATGGAGGTTTTTAGTCTTCCATAGATCTTGGTTTCTGTTTAGTGTGATCCCATGCTTAGGTCCATGTGTAAGGATAGGGATCAACTTTTCTGTCCAATGGGGACATACTTTGAGATTAAAAAGGTACGTGTCAGGCAGATCATCCGGTAATCCTATGGGTGGTTCTCCATGTATCATTCTTGATAAGTGATCTACTCTAATGTGGGTATTCCCTTTCTTGACTACTACTTCAAAATCAAATTCCATCAACAGCAGAAACCATCATACTAGTCGTCATGTATTACAAGGCTTATTGACTAAGTACAGTAGAGCTTGATGATCGATAAGTTTGCTAGTAAATAGTGTCGAAACTTCTTCACTACGTACACCATCCCTAGGCCTTCTCTCTCGGTCATGGTATAATTGTGCTCTACTTGATTCAATTGTCTACTTGCATAGGCTATAGGGTGATTTAACTTCCCTGTGTCCGCGGGTTGAGCTAAGATGCAACCAATGGCAAACTTGGAAGCATCCACATGAATGTGAAATGGCTTGTTCCAATTTGGTACTCGAACAATTGGTGCTGAACTCAATCGACTCTTTAATTCGTTAAAGGATTTTCACATTCGTCTGTCCAATTAAATTGAGACAATAATGCATAAAGAGGTCTAGCAATTATGGCATACATATGTATAAATCTTCGGTAGTACCTACAATGTCCCATAAATGCTTGCACTTCTTTCGCAGTCTTTGGTCTCGGTAAATCCAGAATCACTTTGATTTTTTCTTCATTAGTTGAGATTCCATTCTTAGAGACAATATGTCCTAATATCTTTCCTTGTTGAACCATGAAGACACACTTTTCTGGATTGAGGCATACTCTATATTGTCAACATTTGGCAAAGATCTTTCCTAGTTCAGGGATATGTTCTGATCGTTTAGTTGAATAAGTACATAAATCATCCACGTATACCTCCATACTCTTTCTCATGAACTCCTTGAATACATGGCACATCAATATTTGGAATGTGGCTGGGGCATTGGTTAGACCAAAAGGCATAACCCTAAAAGCGTATACTCCCCATTTAGTTGCAAAAGCTGTTTTATGTTGGTCCTCAGGAGCAATGGCTACCTGATTATACCCCGAAAAGCCGTCTAAAAAACTATAAAGTTCTTTTCATGCCACTCTTTCCAAAAGATGATCCGTGATGGGTAATGGGTAACTATGTCTTATGGTGGCTGCATTTACCTTTTTCAAATTAATGCAGACTCTTAACTTGCCATTCTTTTTCGATACAACCACCAAAGGTGACACCCATTCAGTGTGTTCGATCTCGTAAATGAACCCAGCGTCTAACAACTTATCTATCTCTTCCTTGATTTTTGCTGAGTAAACATTGTTATATGTGTATGGTCTTTGTTTTGAAGGTTTAGCTTCAAATGTCATAGGGATTCTATGGGCACAAATTGAAGGATCTACTCCTTTCAAATCCTTATATGTCTAGGCAAAGACATCCCTGTATTCTCTTATGAGTTGTATTAACTCTTGTTCTTCCTCCTTAGAGACATCTTGTCCTATAAAAGTACATCATTCTTCTCCTTCCTCTAAGGTTACTATTATTTTCTTGGTGTGTTCTTTGTTGTCATATGCTATTCCTGGCTGTGCTTCACGTTTTGGCATTTGAATAGCAATTTTCCTCTCTTCTACTTCATATTTTTTGAAGTAGGCGGGCACTTCAAATTGATCTTTAGGTTTATTTTCTCCATCTTCTTGTTCTCTATCTAATCCAAGCTCTTCTTCCTGTGTCATTCCTTGATTTAATTCATTAATTATGACACTTACTCCTTGAGTTCCATTTTCCATTTCCATATGTTCATGTTCCATTTCAATGCTCTCGTAATCCTCCTTCCATTCTTTTTCAATTACTTCTCCTTCTTCAGCCTCTTGAAGAACTACCACGTATAGACTAACATCATAGCCTTCCTCGTCAATGCATTCATTCATGGTTATTACTTCTTCGTTTACACACACATCGAGAGTGGCTAAAATCTCCATCCAACCATGAGGTTCGAATTCTTCATCTAGGAATAATTGAGGCATGTAAGCTGGATCTCGTACAGATCTAGCGATTCCTTGCCTTTACTGCCATCCTTTCCTCCTATCCTCTTCCTTTTTCGTAGTTTGGCATATCCATAGATGAGTGTCTTCGTTCATCCACGATTGGTTGCTTGAACCTATACTATGAATCGACTGATCGTCTTCCTCCTTATGAATCTGATTCCATTGTAAGGGAGGAATATCTTGATACGTGTATGTGTGGAGATTTATTCTTGTCGTGGTTCATTCATGCTGTAAGTATACTGTGTCTTTTCCCCAATCTTGCACTACCTTTAGCTATCTCATGAAGGGTCTTCCAAGTATCATCTCATAATTGCTATCTCTTTCAAATTGACAGATCCCTAAGGTGTGCTCGAATTCAACTCCGCAGGTGGTAAAAGTTACTCTTTCCAATAATCCCAAGGGTCTTTCAGTGTGTCCATATGCCATTTGTATCTTCATGCGCGTTGGTCTTAAATCTGGTTTTCCCCATTTCTCCCAGATTTCTTTAGTAGCAATTCCTACTCCAGCTCTAGAATCTAAGATGGATTTAATGGTGTAACCCCTATAGGTAATTGGAAGGCAAGTGTTTCCTTCATCTCCCTCATTGAAATCTCCAACCTTATCGATTGGGATTTTGACTGTGGTCACTTCATCAGGCATCTCCTTCTCTTCTGACTTGGTCTTCCATTGGTTGGGTAATTTCTCCTTCAAATGTGGTTTGACCTTGAATAGTTCTTCCAAGGTCAGAGTACAAGGGATTTTTACCTTTCTAAGGTGTTGGATGATGTCTGATGTTTGAATTGATGGTTTCTGCTCTTTTTTTCTTATTGAGGGAATGCAATATAATTTCGAATTATGTTCCTACTCTCCTGTGTAATTTGGCAAAGTCTTTACACTATTATCCTCCTTATCGCTCTTGTCAAATTGTACTAATTCTTCTGAGTTCAGCTCTGGTATCGAATCTTCCATTTCACCAGCTGGTTCTAGCTCTTCAAAGGGTGGTTCAATTCCTTCCACTTTCTTCCATCTGTCTTCTTGGACTCTTACCCACAAGTCTTGAGGCCATTCCCCATCTACTTCGGGGACAATGGATCCTTCTCTTTTATCCTCACAGTGATTTTGATTATGTGTCTCGCCATCTTTTCCCTCCTCAGGATCATTAGGGATGACACACTTTTGGAATTCTTTTTCGGGAATTCGTGAATTTGGTAGTTGAAGAACAGGTTTTTCTAGGGTCTCTTGAGCTACTTCAATTAACTTTTTACATATCTCCAACCTTTCTTTCTCTAAGTCGCCTCTAGGATATTCTTTTTCATGTTGTTCAACAGTTGGTCCCACTCTTATTCGTGCGTGGTATGCCTGAATCCACATGGCTAACTCTTCTGGCATGGGATCTGTTAAAACCGATCCTATCTCTTCCTTTTTATGCTTTTCTTTTTTATTTTCTTCTCCAAGTTTCTGTTTTTCTTTTTGATCTTGTTCATTCTTTTCCTTCTCCATTTGTTGTTGTAGTTTCTTTTCCTTTATCCTGTCTCTACGATTCTTCCATCTCTGTGCATTTACTTGTGATACTTTTTCTAGGTTCTTCTGAGTCTTGAACTTTTTGAGGTGTGGGTGTTTTCACCTCTCTGTCGCTTTGGTCATTCTCCCTAGTTTTTTCTGGTATCTCTCTAGCTTTAGCTCTTGTTATTGCTTTCAATGGCATGGTGTACTCCTTATCACTCCCTGACGACTCTATCACTTCTATCACATTGACTTGCACGTTAGAGTTAACTTTGTTGGGGTTTTTGGGGCAATCTCTAAAAAGGTGTTCTTTACCACAATCACTACAGTATCCCTTTACAAGAAAGGATCACAAACATGGAGGAGGACAAGAGGAAACTGCAACATAATTATGATACCTTACAAAAGCAATACGAGGAATTGGTGGCCAAACCCCCCCAACGAGATACACAGGCACAACAACACCTTGAGGAAATGTTACGCCCCCAACAAGCAGATAATCTCAAGATACGCCATAGCCTCGCCTTACTAAGAAAACACATGTTAGCAACATTAGAAGAGAATAAAAGACTCCAAAGATAGAATGAAGAGAATCTAGAAGCACTTATGGAAGGATCCCCTAAAGAGATCGACCCGGAGCGGTTCAAAGCCCTCCCTTCAGCTAACATGCAGATCATATTGGACACACATGCCGAAATCCTAGAAGCATATGACACTTTAGAAGAAAAGCGTGATGACCTATGAAAAAGTGGCCAATCAACGAGAGCAACCAAAGGAAGCCACACCTACAGATGCCACATCTGAAGAAGTGATAGAATTGAAAGCACAACTGGCAACTTTGCAAAATAAGCTTCTACAATATGAATGTCAACCTTCTCCCATAATGGAGCTAGAGCCTGAGGAACTAGCTCCAATTGAAGTAGAAGAGACATTTGAGGACTCTTATGTACCTATGCCTACACATAGACGCCGACAAACAGAGGAAGGAATTGATACATTTGAGATTGAAGCTCCTGAATGGGTGCAAAGGTTAGAAAAGGTTGGCCCAACTCATGATGACAGAGTAGCAGTGCAGATACAGTCCATGTCTCGTCTGGAAGAAGCCGTCATCAAATCAGACTACTTCAAGAACCTATCCCATCATCGATGGATCGGTACTTCTGACGATCTGTATGTCCCATTTTGTGTGCTAATGGCCGATTATAACACAGAGATCAAGCATCCCACTAAGAAAGAGCCAACATTTGTAACCCAATTTTCCCCTGAAGACATTCTTGAAAGTGCCATGTAGGGAAGCATCTTCCACCCTACATGCAGAATACGGTTACTAGAGACCTACCCGGAGATGGTGCATATATGGAACAACATGCCCTTGTATATTAAGTATAACCCCTGCTATTGTCCTATCTTTCAATGAAGATCATGGCTTGAATTCACGAACACAGTTAAGAATGTCAAAGGATGTGATAAATGGCTCAATTATGTATATCTGGCACCACCGTGTGGTCCAACAACGGTAGCATATATGATTTCAACCATTCGGCATTTGGACATTACGTTCAAGAATGTACCAGATGTAATGGCACAGATGTGCCTCAAAATATTCAAACTCATGCTTGTCACCTTTCGGACCTTCAAAAATGTTAAAGAACCTCACCTCTCGGCCCTCGGCTTCGATGAAGGCAACCTCGACCTAGTCTATGATATGAGCACCACCCCATCCGTCAATGTTGTATATGCATGGAACACTCATATCAAATATCTCCCAGCATGCTTCAAACAAACGTTTGAAGAAATGTTTATCACACTGTTTTGGGAGTATCACTCAGAAATATTCATACCCAGACCCTCTCATCTGCTACATTTATTTACTATGGAGCAAGCTCTATACTCAGATAGCTCCGGACGTACCCGGACTAGTCGATTGAGATGCCTTACTCACAGATCTAGCTAGAGAACTGAGGCTAGAAGAGCATCACCTGGCCACATATGTGGTCGAATATTATGTCAAACGTTCAGCTCAGTAAGGGTCTATCGAAGATGACAAACGCGAGAGAGGGGGGAGTGTTGGTAGCAGTCAGGGCATCTCAAGAAAAGGGAGCCGACATAAGGAATCAGAGCAAAGAGAAAGGCCAAGCAAGCAAAGCAGTAAAAGAAGATCCGAAAAATAGGCCATTCAATTTTTCCGACCTAATCTCCTTTTAACTGTGATTTTCATCTCTACATGAAGATTGTAAATACCATTTTTGATAGATTCGATTGCATTTTGTTCAAGCCAAGGAGTCCTCAAGCTCAAAGAGTATTAGAAGTATTTATGTACCAATTTTCATCATTTTTAGAGCTCATTTGAGCCTCCAAATTAGTCTAGGAACCTAATTTTTAAGTAGATCGGACACTAGGTCTGGACAAGGCCACTAGCTAGTCAGAAACTAGAAAAGGAGCTAGGAAGCTCATTTTTGGGGGAGAACAAATTGTAGTTTGAACGAAATAAGAGAACTTGTAATTGTGTTTTGATCTTAATGAAAGCTTCCATTGTCTCACTCTTTGTTCTTACCTGTGTGCATGTGTGTGAGTATGTATGTGCATGCTTGTGTGCTTCTCCATTACCACTTGTGCACATCACTTGCTCGAGGTCTTCATACCATCCTCATGTTTTCCTAGATTGACATTAAAGGAGGTGCTACTCATCACTGAGCTACATAGACCTAACTTGCAAGCCTTTTTCAACTATTTGACCTACACTTATTAGGTTTTTAATGATAGTGGATACATAGAGAACCTTAGTCAGAATATTTGTCTCATGTACTTAGGAGACATCTATTAGCTCCAAAGACATGTATGATTCTTTGCTGCCTCTTTCTACATGTGGATAGTCTAGTGCTAGTCCTAATGAGGAAACTTCTCAGCCTTTGCAGGTGTTATGTGATGATGTAGATCATTCCATTTCTGATGCAAATTTACATGATGCACTTGTTGATGAGAGAGGTGATATTGAGGAGGTAAAAACTATGCCAAAATGGCTGGTGCAGACTTTGCGTGACAACAAATTAGATGCACCTCTATCATACCATACTCGTTTAGGCTCTCATAGTGCCTCTTTTGCATCAAATTTCTATGCTATGGATGCCTCTAGTATCTGTGATGAGAATGAGCCTGTTTTTTATGAAGTAGAAAATTATGAAGATTGGATGATTGCTATGCAATCAAAATATGATGCTATCATGAAAAATGGTACTTGGTCTTTATGCGACTTGCCTCCTAGCAAGAAGGCCATTGGCACTAAGTGGGTATACAAGTTGAAGCATAAGCCTGATGGAATAGTTGATAGGTATAAGGCTAGGCTTGTTACAAAGGGTTATGCGTAGGAAAGAGGCATTGATTTTGATGAGACCTTTCCACCTACATGCCGAATGACTACTGTTCATAGCATCTATGCACTTGCAGCTCATCATGGTTGGAATGTACATCTGTTGGACATTAAAACTGCATTTTTGAATGGTGACTTGCATGAAGAAGTGTATGTTTTCCAACCCTTTGGATTTGTGTAGAAAGGGCATGAAAACTAGGTGTGTAGGTTAAAGAAGGCTTTATATGGTTTAAAGGAAGCACCACGTGCTTGGTATGAAAAGATACATTCCTATTTGATTGCACATGGTTTTGAGAACAGTCCAACAGAGAGCACCTTATATGTTAAGCGTGCTAATGATGTGCTTTTGATCATTGTTGTGTATGTTGATGACATGCTACTCATTGGTCCTCATGAGAAGCATATTGCTGATTTTAAGGCTGATTTGCATGCCTCATTTGAGATGTATGATTTGGGGTATTTGCATCATTATTTGGGCATTCAATATTTGCAAATTGATGGCAGAACAACTTGGTGTCAAAAATAATTTATTGACACATTATTGTAGCATTTTGGCCTTGAAGACTACAAACCGTTATTGCCATTCCTATGGAGCGAGGTATATGATTGAGTCTTCATGATGCTAGAGATGCATTTGATGCTATTCTCTGAGCATTGCTCTTTGTTGTGGCTTTTACTTCTACCCACGTTGTAAGGTAATCTGTGGCTACAATAATGTACTCAGCATGTGAGTTTGTGGGGTTAATAGGAGCTACAAAGTCTATAATGCACTTCGAGAATGCACGTCATCCCATCATTGGCCTCAAAGGCATCTCATCTTTTCTAATCAGATATTGTGCACATTGGCATGTATCACATCTCTTCACATAGGTGTGTGCATCCATATGGAGAGTGGGCCACCAAAGTCCTAAGAATAGAATGGTCTTAATTATGCAATCATGCCCGAAGTGTCCACCTGGAACAATATTATGTGCAATTTCAAAGATGGTCAAATAGTCTAATTCGTGAATGCACAGTCTTAAGTAACCATCTTCGCATCTTTGGTATAGGTTGTCTCCTATTAAGGCATAGTCTTGAGCCTCTTGCTTCATGCTTCAATTTCTTCCTAGACTAGCCTATTGGGTAGTGTTCTTGATCTCATAAATTCTACCAATGGAGCACTCCATTCTGGAATTAATGACACTTGATAAAGGGTAGCATACATTGGGGCTCTCTTTAGGCACAATCATCGATTCTTAATCCTCTCATGTATTTCTCTATCCATGCTAGTCCCTTACACTCTTAAATGTTTCAGATTTTGCAATGTTCAATGTTTAGGATAGTGATTTCCTAACAATCCTTCATGGGCTTGTTGCAACGAGCTATTATGTTCATCCTCCTTGACACAACAAGCTAGTACACACTTTGTATCATGTTTGTACATACATGCTTCCAATATTTGATATTTTTTTTGATTTTATAATTTCATCTTTGTTCATCTTCACATTCTTGTTTGTTGGTCCGAAGGTTAGGACAAACACCAACTTATTTTCCCATTTAGGAACAACTTCTAAATTGAACAAATGAGCGTCAGGTGGTTCATCAGACACTCCTCGTGGTGACTCTCTTGAAGTGATGTAAGAAAGGTGATCCACCCTAAGGTGGGTCCTACTTTTCCTAACAACCACTTCAAAGTAATATTCTATTAGTAAGAGGAAGCATCTTACTAAGCATCCTATATTGCAAGGTTTATTGACCAATATATAATAAGTCTTGATGATCAGTGAAAAACTTGAACTTGTTGGCCAATATATAGTGTCTACACTTGTTCATGACATATACCATGCCTAATCCTTCTCTTTTGATTGATGTATAGTTTTGTTCTGCTATGTTTAGTTGTCTACTAGCATATGTTATAGGCAGATCTAGATTTCCTTCACCTATAGGTTGTGCTAGCACAGATCCTATTGCATAGTTGGATGTATATACATGTGTTAAGACACTAAGATCGTCGAACACTTTTTTCCCTCTTTAGGAGGTTTTTTCCCTGGGCTTCTATATATCCCTATCATCCTAATGGGTCAATTATCTTTGTATATTCTAGTGGTAATACATTCAGTATTGTGTGTTATGCTCCAAGATTCTTCTTCTTCAAAGTGTTGTTTGTGTGCTTTTGCAGACGTCAAACTCCAACAATTAGTATCAGAGCAAGTTTGACACCCCTCCGATCACAGTCTTAGAATCGCATGAAATTTGGTGAGCATACTCAGAGTGATTAGGAGATCAAAATAGCTTTTTTTGTGTCGTGTTAATTCTTCTTCTTCATAGTGCTGTTCGTGTGCTTTTGCAAACATCAAACTCCAACAATTAGTATCAGAGCAGGTTTCACACCCCTCTAGTCACAGTCTTAGAATCGCATGAAATTTGGTGAGCATACTTAGAGTGATTAGGAAATTTGAAGGCTCGTTTGAGCCTTCAAATGCACTATCGTAGTGCTTGTGTAGGAAATTTTGTCTTTTTGTGCCAAAGATATATACACGTTTTGGTTTTCCAATATAAGCATCTTGAAGTTTGCTACATGTTTAACGAAACTTGGCAAGATAGTTATGTTCAACTTTTTGAGATACAATCAATTTTTTGCATCAGGGTATTTTAGTCAGTGGCCATGGCTGAAAGTAGGGATGTATTCCATATGTCGGCTGTTGAGTACAAGTTGGATGGTACCAATTACCCATTATGGGCTTATATGATGCATCATGTGTTAGTTGCAAAAGGACTGTTGAATATTATGGAGGGTGTTGAAAACCATCCTATTACACCTGCAAACACAATTGTTGAAGGTGATGTAGACTGTGTTGAAGATGAGGATATTCTTCATGTTCTTGTTCGTGCTATGGTTCTTATTGGAGCTACAACTGGGTAAATTTGTTGGTATGGCAAAGATGCTCAAGCACATGCATTGATAGCCTTCTCTATCAAACGTGCCATTATTCCTCACATTCGCTCTTGCAGAATAGCTAAGGATGCTTGGGATACACTTACCACTATATACCAGGCAAGGAATGAGGTTTGTGTTGCTTATCTTTGAAAAGAGTTGGAGAGTGAGCACATGAATAAAGGAGATTCCATGGACAATTTTGTGACAAAGATCAAAGATTTGAAGGTAATTGATTTCTACTAATGAAGTCTTGCCTGACAGTTCACTTGTGGAGATTGTTTTGAATGGTCTTCCCAATTCATATCAAAGTTTTGCTTGTACTCTTTGTTTGATGATGAAAGGCAATCCAAATACCTTAAAATTTGAGGAGTTACTCTCTGTTCTATTGTAGGAAGATTAGTCTAGGCAGAATACGTCCATTATGCATGTTGTAGATCAAAAATTTCTAGCTAGTCAGAAGAGAAAGGTAAATGGAGATCTTCTACTAGTAAGAAGAAATCTACTAATTCTTCACAATCAAAGAAGGATGACAGAGACAAGAAGAAAAAAAAAGTTTTGAAAATACTGTAAAGGAAATGATCATGTCATAAAGAATTGTCCAAAATTAGCTGCTAAAGAGGCAAGGAAGAAAGAGGCTGGAATGGTTGTTGCAAAGGCATCTACACCCAAAATAGAGTCTGCTAATCTTGTGCAGAATGAAGAATGGACATTTACCACTATTTATGTTCTCATAAACAATGTATGTATGCACTAGACTCAGATGTTTGGTGCTTTGATAGTGGGGCAACCAAACATCTTACCTCGCAACACAATTTCTTCACTTCATTCGAGCCTGCCCCTATAGGGAATAATGTCACATGCACCAACAAATCCTCTTATCCTATTATGGGAGTTCGTAAGATCATTGTGAATATTGTTGATGGTAGTTCTTTTACATTGTCAGATGCTTTATTTGTGCCAAGGATCAAGAAGAATATGTTATCAGTTTCAGCTTTAGCCAAGATTGGCTTGGTTGTGAAATTTGTTGTTGACAGATCTATAGTTCATGATCTGTCAAATGGCGATGTGATTATTGCTTTTAGAATTTTATGTCATGGGCTGTATAAGCTTATAGACTATGAAAAATTTGTGAATGATTCAGCATGTGCAGTACATGATTCTCAGGCTATTTTAGATGCAAGGCTTTAGCATGCACATTTTGGTCATCTAAATTTTGCTAGTTTAGTATGCCTACAAAAATCTTAAATGGTGTCCTCTCTACCCAAACTTGAGGCACCTGGTAAACGTGTGTGTGAAGGCTGTATTTTGGGCAAAATGCACTGTTCCTCATTTTCGAAAGGTGGTTTAGTTTGAGCTACTTAGAAATTTTAGCTTGTTCATAGTGATGTTGGTGGTCCTATGCAGACAACCTCTTTTGGAAACTATCTTTACTTTGTGAATTTCATTGATGATTTCCCAGGCATGCATGGGTATATCCATTGAAAGCAAAGTTCGTAGTGATATGTGCTTCAATGATTTTTTGGTTTTGGCTAAAAATCTATCAGCATGTAAAATGGGCACCCTCCATTCTGATCGAGGGGGGCAACATATGTCTTCTGACCTTAATGCATTTCTGGTTGAATGTGGGATAAAACATTAGTGTACAGTGTTGTATACTGTTGGTGCATTTTGCCCAAGCCTACATGCTTGATATGCTTGATATTATCCTCATTTGTAAGTCACATGAGTAGTCATGTGAACACCTCTTGTAAAAGAGTACATTTTATCTCTTGTAAATGGAAAAAGAAAAAAGTAAAAGGATGGCTTACCTCATCCATGATGTAAAAGCAAATTCGTGGCTCCAACTACCAAAATCACGAATTTTTGAGCTGAGGGAATCTCTCCTAACTTTGGGGATCACTTTTAGGTGGAGCCATTCGAATTCGAATTCAAAACTCCCTCCAAGAATTGCTATAAAAGGAGCAAGAAGGAAGAGGCGATTAGCAAGCCTTGTACGTGACCACTTCATGTCATTTTGTAGAGATTGAAGAGCTTACTCCATAGCTCTATCATTCTACTCCCATTGTGCAAAGATTCATTGCCAATGTGGTTGTAATCATATGTGAATCTATACATTTATTATCATCTACCTCTCTGTTTTGTTCTCTGCTATACTCACTCAGAGCAGTAACTTCAGAAGGTCATATCTCGAGTTTTACTGAACCTTTTTCAGTGTTTTAAAATGCGTTGGATAGCTCTCACTGTCTAGTTTCTACCTATAAATTTTCAAGGTCATTGGATTTATACTTTTGGAGATATCTGCATTTTACTGCTTACTGGTCTATCTCTGCAGAGCCCGGAGAATTGTGGGAATGTTCTAGAACTTGATGAAACTTGTTCTCAGTGCTCAGTCCATCATTTAAAGTGTTTTAACTTGGAATAGGAAGCTTGCTAAGTCTATTTGCTATGCCCAAAAGGAATTTTTCTAATTCCTTCCAGGTTGAGAGCACTGTTCATTTTTTCCAGCAGGTGTATGTTCAAAAATAGCAAGTTTTGGGAGCTAGTCATTTCGCAACTTGTCGGTCTTGACTTAAACTTTTGGGATACATGTTCCAAAGTACTTGGCTGATATTTTGGTGGATTTAGGAAGCTCAAAGGGTCTACTAATCAACTCTGAAGTCTCAGTTGGCTGGTGTGAAGCTGGTTGTAGCGGCACCTACTCATCTTTGGATTGCATCCACCATCTCTCTTCACAGTGGTATCAGAGCATAGTCAAGCAACATGGGAGATGGATTTCCATCAACAATTGACAAATTGGATCGAAACAACTACCCGGCATGGTCTCTAAGGATGGAGGCTTACCTTCAAGGAAGGAATCTATATGGATTCATATCCGGAGATGAAGCAATGCCAACCATGAGGAACAAAGGGCAACCATCACATGAAGAAGTGGAAGGACTTTCGAATTGGTGTTCGAAGGATGCACTTGCAAGGTCCTATATTCTAAACTCAATCTCTGATTTTCTTTTACCTCATGTCAAGGGATGCAAGACATCAAGAGAAACCTGGAATGCACTTGCTTCTTTCTTCTCTTCCAACACTCGAGCAAGGAAGAACCAATTGTGGATGGAGTTCACAACAATGAAGAAAAGCCCGAAGCAAAATGTGACTGATTATGTCACAAAGATGAAGGAGATTTCCGACCAACTTGGAAGCATTGGAGAGGTAATTGAAGAGGAGCAAATCATAAGACAAATCATGAATGGAATCAAAGCAGACGACAAGTGGGAGTCATTCACAACAGCCATGGATTTATACATGGATATGCATGTACCCGACCTCAACACACTCATGGGCCAACTCTTCACTCATGAAGCAAAGATTAGCAAAGGTGGTGAGTCCTCAAGAGGTAATCAAACTTCTGCCTTATATTCTGATAAAGCTAAGGTCAAGGACAAGTCAAAGAATAGAAAGAATGAAGATGAAGGAAGCTCTTTCCAAGCAAACTTTGCAGGTAGAGGACGAGCTAGAGGAAGAGGCAGAAGTGGAAAGCAAGGTAGGGGGAGATTCCAATCATCTCAACCTTGCAACATATGTGGCTTATCTAACCATACTACTGAAGAATGTTTCAGGAACCCGAGGAACTCAAGAGGAAGAGGATTCAATAGAGGTGGCTATGGATCAAATAGAGGCAGGTACAATGGAGGCTACAACAACAACTACTACAACAACAATTACAACAACAACAACAACTATCAAAGTGGCCATAGAGGAAGAAGAGATTACAATAACTATGCAGAGGACCAAAGTCAAGAAGATTCATTATTGATTATGAATCTATCAACAAAGAAGGGTAAGGATGATGATCACATATTTTACATTGATTCGGGATGCTCGAACCATGTAGCAGGAAATGTGGCTTTACTGTCTGATTTGGAAGATCCTCATAACAAGCATGAAGTGCAGACAGGAGATGACACAAAGCACTCAGTGGAGAAGATAGGTAATGTGAAGACATCAGATGGGAATATGAACCTCTTAAGCAAAGTCTTGTATGTCCCTACAATTACCAAAAAAAATAAGTGTTGGACAGATTGTTGAAAAAGGATTGCAGGTTAGATTCAATCGATTTGGAGCATATGTTGAAGACCCAAGGCAAGGCTTTCGAAGGATTGCCAAAGGAGAAAAGACAGGAAGGCTTTTCACTTTTGAAGTGGAAGATACAAAGAACATAGCTTTGTTTAGCTATGGATCTCAAACTCTAACAGAGTTGGAGATATGGCACAAAAGGCTTGCTCACATTGGTGAGAGGACACTCAAACAGATTTGCAGGGACCAAAGTGTACTTGGTTTGCCTAATATCACAAGGCAACACATGATTTATAAGTGTGAAGCTTGTCAACTCGGCAAGGCTCATAGACAACCTTTCAATAAGAAAGGATATATGTATCAAAATCCTTTGGATCTAGTGCACACGGATGTGTGGGGTCCAAGTAAGGAGCCATCTATATCAGGCTCAAGATATTATGTGTCTTTCATAGATGATTGTAGCAGGTGGACCATTCTGTTTTTCATGAAGCACAAGGATGAAGTGTTTAATTGCTTTAAGAAGTATATTGCTCTTGTTGAAAACCAAACAGGTAGGACTTTGAAACGACTCAGATCAGATGGTGGAGGAGAATACTTCTCTTCTGAATTTGATGCCTTCTTGCATGAAAGAGGCATTAAAAGGGAAGTCACTACAAGGTATACACCTGAACTCAATGGTGTAGCAGAGAGGAGGAATAGAGCTATCGTCGAAGCTGCAAGGTCCATGCTCAACGAAAAGGGATTGCCGAACTACCTATGGGCAGAGGCTGTGTCGACAGCCACATATCTCATAAATAGACTTCCATCTAAGTCACTAGATGGAACCACTCCACATGAAGTGTGGAATGGAAGAAGACCTAGTCTAGAGCATTGTAAAATCTTTGGATGCTTAGCCTATGCTCACATTCCTTCTCAAGTAAGAGGGAAATTGGATCCCAAGGCAGAGAAGTGTGTATTCATTGGTTATGATCAAAACCAAAAAGGATATAGATTGTACAATCCAACCAATAAAGGATTTTCTGTGAGTAGAGATGTAATTTTTGATGAAAACAAATCATGGTTTGATGATGACAGGAAAGTGAAGCTGCCATATGACTTGGATGAAGATTTTCCATCACTTCAACCAAAGGAGCCAAAGCAGATTGAAGAAAGTGATTCGGAGATTGACCTAGAAGACTTGGAAAGACTAAAGCTATGGAAGAACAAAGGTAAAGCAAAGATGCAGGATGCTACATATGGACCCGAGAGCTCACATCAACCACTTAGAAGGTCTTCGAGGGAGAAGAAGAAACCAGAGAGGTTTGGTTATGATACTTCTTTGGTCACCAAGCACTCAATCTACATTGCAAAGGATTCAACCAATGAAGAACCTACCACATTTGAAGAAGCACAAAGCAAGAAAGCTTGGAGAGATGCAATGGATGAAGAAATGGAAGCCTTGAAGGAGAATGACACTTGGGAGCTTGTACCTAACAAGCCATCTATGAAGATAATCGGATCTCGATGGATATACAAAATCAAGAAGAATCCAGATGGAAGTATAAATAGACACAAAGCAAGGTTAGTTGCTAAAGGGTTTGCTCAAACCCATGGTATTGATTATGAGGAGACTTTCTCTCCTGTTGCAAAAATGCCTACAATTAGGGTTCTCATTAGTCTTGCTGCATCTAGAAATTGGAATCTTTATCAACTTGATGTAAAGAATGCTTTCTTGAATGGATGGATTTCTGAGGAAGTGTATATGGCACAACCTCCTGGATATGAGGATGCACATCATCCTAACTATGTATGCAAACTAAAGAAAGCTTTGTATGGATTGAAGCAAGCTCCAAGAGCTTGGAATTTCAGATTGGTTACTTATTTGCAGGACCAAGGATTCAAAGCTAGCAAGGCGGATACCTCTTTGTTCATAAAGAGGAATGGATCTAAAGTGATCTATTTATGTGTGTATGTTGATGATATTATTATCACAGGCAATGATCTTGAAGGAATCAAACAGGTAAAGAGTCAAATGAAGGAGGAGTTCAAAATAAGTGACCTCGGACCACTCACTTACTTTCTTGGATTGGAGTTGATCTACACAGATTCAGGTATATACATCACACAAAGGAAGTATGTCCATGACATGCTCGTCAAGTTCAAGATGGAAAATACAAAGTGTGCAGGTACACCTATGGAGCAAAATCATAAGCTTAGTGCTTATGAAGGAGAGCCAATTGAAGACATCACAAGCTATCAAAGCTTGGTTGGAAGTTTGAACTATGCAACACTCACAAGGGTGGATATATGCTATAGTGTTAGCATATTGAGTCAGTTTATGCATAAGCCGAGAAGACCACATATGGAAGCAGCCAAGCGAGTCCTCAAGTACCTAAAGGGGACCATGAATGAAGGTTTGTTTTATTCATTTACTTCAGATATTGAGCTAAAGGTCTACTCAGATGCAGATTGGGCCGGATCTAAAGATGATAGAAGAAGCACATCAGGGTATATATCATTTGCAGGTTCAAAAACCATTTCTTGGTCATCGAAGAAGCAACCAACCGTGGCATTATCTTCTACTGAAGCTGAATATAGAGGTTTGGCTAATGCAACTCAAGAAATCATGTGGTTAAAATCTTTGTACACAGATCTTGGACTTCATTCTTCAACACCTCACATTTTTGGTGACAACACAAGCTCACTACATCTAGCAGCTAATCCGGTATACCATGCTAGAACCAAGCATATTGAAGTCCACTACCATTATGTAAGGGAGAAGCTAATGAGCAAGGATATTCAACTATCCTACGTCTCTACAGATATGCAATGTGCAGACATGTTGACGAAAGCTCTTGATGGTACGAAATTAAGTAGATTCAAGTTGATGATTGGTTTGCAGGAAATCAAGGACAATTGAAGACTTATTTGGAGGCCAAGCATGTTAGGCTTGAGGGGGAGCTGTTGGTGCATTTTGCCCAAGCCTACATGCTTGATATGCTTGATATTATCCTCATTTGTAAGTCACATGAGTAGTCATGTGAACACCTCTTGTAAAAGAGTACATTTTATCTCTTGTAAATGGAAAAAGAAAAAAGTAAAAGGATGGCTTACCTCATCCATGATGTAAAAGCAAATTCGTGGCTCCAACTACCAAAATCACGAATTTTTGAGCTGAGGGAATCTCTCCTAACTTTGGGGATCACTTTTAGGTGGAGCCATTCGAATTCGAATTCAAAACTCCCTCCAAGAATTGCTATAAAAGGAGCAAGAAGGAAGAGGCGATTAGCAAGCCTTGTACGTGACCACTTCATGTCATTTTGTAGAGATTGAAGAGCTTACTCCATAGCTCTATCATTCTACTCCCATTGTGCAAAGATTCATTGCCAATGTGGTTGTAATCATATGTGAATCTATACATTTATTATCATCTACCTCTCTGTTTTGTTCTCTGCTATACTCACTCAGAGCAGTAACTTCAGAAGGTCATATCTCGAGTTTTACTGAACCTTTTTCAGTGTTTTAAAATGCGTTGGATAGCTCTCACTGTCTAGTTTCTACCTATAAATTTTCAAGGTCATTGGATTTATACTTTTGGAGATATCTGCATTTTACTGCTTACTGGTCTATCTCTGCAGAGCCCCGAGAATTGTGGGAATGTTCCAGAACTTGATGAAACTTGTTCTCAGTGCTCAGTCCATCATTTAAAGTGTTTTAACTTGGAATAGGAAGCTTGCTAAGTCTATTTGCTATGCCCAAAAGGAATTTTTCTAATTCCTTCCAGGTTGAGAGCACTGTTCATTTTTTCCAGCAGGTGTATGTTCAAAAATAGCAAGTTTTGGGAGCTAGTCATTTCGCAACTTGTCGGTCTTGACTTAAACTTTTGGGATACATGTTCCAAAGTACTTGGCTGATATTTTGGTGGATTTAGGAAGCTCAAAGGGTCTACTAATCAACTCTGAAGTCTCAGTTGGCTGGTGTGAAGCTGGTTGTAGCGGCACCTACTCATCTTTGGATTGCATCCACCATCTCTCTTCACATATACACCTCAACATAATGGAGTTGCTGAATGGAAGAACATGTCACTCATAGAGATGGTGAGGTGTATGGTCAAGAGTCAAGCTTTACCACATAGTTTTTGGCTTGAGGCTATTATGTGTGTAACATATGTACTTAATAGGTATCCCACTAAAGCATTGTAGTATATCACTCCATATGAGGCTTGGCATGGTCATAAACCATCTGTTGCTTACATGCATGTTTTTGGTTGTCTAGCATATGCATTAGTGCCTGAACAACAACACAAGAAATTGGATAATAAAGCACTAAAATGTATTTCTGTTGGGTACAAATTTTTTTCCCTGTTTATTTCCCTAGCTTGTATATATGCCTATAACCCTAATGGGTCACTTATCTTTGTACATTCATTTGGTAATAAATTTTGTATTCTGTGTTCTACTCTAAGGTTCTTCTTCTTCCTTGTGCTATTCATGTGTTTTTGCAAACCTCAAACTCTAACACAAATTAGGGTCAGTCTCATAGTATATGTGACTTGAGTCATAGATACCAAAATCCTTTCCTCATTTTCCTCAATAGCATATTTTATATGAATTATGTATTGGGAAGAAATGGTGGTTGACCAAGCATGCATTGTGCTGGGTTTCTCCTATATGTATTCTACCTAAATCTTGAAGAAAAATATTACAATTAGGTGCCATATTGTTGATATGTCACTTGATATTTTCTTGCCAAATAAGGGAGAGGATTCTAATATTGATACAATCTCTACCCATTGGTTGGTTGTCTATTGAAATGAAATTTTGCACCTAAGTGGCTTTTCATTTTCTATTCTATTTCATAGTATTGGAGGTTTCCTTTGTTGTTTGATTTCCTAAATCATTGGTATTGCCTAGGACATAAGCTAGATCCATGATCTCCTTGATACATAATACACCATCTTGTGGATCCCATCAAGTTTGATCATTTAGCTAACTTATCTACCAAATCATCAATTGATTTTTTTGATTGCACACTAGCTTTAATATTTTCCTTCAAAGAGTTTTTTGAGATCTCTAAGTCCTTAGCTAGGTTACCTTCCATATCAATGCACCCTCATATATACATCCACCAAAATGCTCATATGACATAGGCTAACCTTCGTAGCTCACCGCTAGTTAATCCATCCATGAATAATGAAACCATGTTTTCTTCAATAATAACTTAAAACCTAGGCATCTTGGAATATACTAAAGAAAACATATGGTCTCTAATATTACAATTTCCAATCTGGATTTCTTGAAAGTATGAATTAAAGAACAAGTGTCACATCTTACCCCCCATTTTGAGAATTCGCCAATAAATTCTTCTAGTATTCTATCTGATGTACGAAAGCCTTAAATTTTCAATGGCTAAAACCACATTAGAGCACATCCCTTCAGCATGATTACAAACACCTCATATTGGGTAAAGATGTCATCTACCTTCTCTATTCAAAGTATTTGTCTGAATTTTGCTGCATGACCATGGAGATCTCCTTGAAATTCATAGGATTCTCTTAAGAGATTGGAAAGTTGATGAGGAAAAAGCCCTTTATCCAAATCCATTATTCTCATAAAAACTAGAGGTTCTTGAGGATAATTGTTCTCCATTTGAGTGTTGAAAATCCTCTAAGGCATAGGCTATAAGTTAGGTCTCAGAGTTTGACTAAACTTAGAGTCACATTGATTTTGAATGGGTTTCTCACATATTTTGAGTGGAGGTTCTAGGACTGAGAGTACACATTTTGCATAAGCCATTGATAAATATTGTTTGTCATTCTTATTTATATCTCTTTTCATTCTTAGGATCCATGCGCCAAAAAATCATCTTTAAAAAGTCTTTATAAAGTGAAGCATCATGAATTTAGTAGACCTAACTTCGTGGATTATAATGAAGGATTCATTTGGATTATCCAAAGGTGGAAAAATCCAAAATGATTCCTTTGTATCAATTGAATAATAGGCTTCAGTTGTATTGTCTTCATGTAAGAGTTTTGTCAAGAAAAGAGTTCGCAACATATATCTGATGCTATATT
The DNA here is from genome assembly GCA_020310875.1 of Ceratopteris richardii. Lineage (NCBI taxonomy): Eukaryota > Viridiplantae > Streptophyta > Polypodiopsida > Polypodiales > Pteridaceae > Ceratopteris > Ceratopteris richardii. The sequence continues at coordinate 30,767,268 of CM035419.1, read as the reverse complement.
TTGGTAGTGATGTGTAGGGTATTGAAAAGCATCCTACTACACCTACAAATAAAGTTACTGAAGGTGATGTAGATTGTGTTGAAGATGATGATCTTCAAATTCCTATTTGTGTTGTGGTTCCTACTACACCTACCTCACATTCACTCTTGCAAAATAGCAAAGGATGCTTGGGATATAGTTACCACTTTATCCCAGGCAAGAAATGAGGCTCATGTTGCTTACCTATGAAAACAGTTGGTGAGTGAGCATATGAATGAATGAGATTCCATGGACAATTTTTTAACAAAGTTCCAAGATTTGAAGGAGCAATTGATTTTTTGCTGATGAAGTCTTGCTAGATAGTTTTCTTGTGCAGAATATTCTTAATGATCTTCCAGATTCATATTAGATATTTGCTTCTATTCTTTGATTGACAATGAAAGGAAAATATTAAGACATTTGGACTTCCTTTCATTGTCAATCAAAGAACATATCCATTATGCATGTCATAGATCAAGATTTCTTAGCTAGTGAAAAGGGCAAAGGTAAATGGAGCTCATCTACTAGTAAGGATATATGTGCTAATGTTGCACAATCAAAGAGCTGTCCAGAATTGGTTGGAACAAATGCAAAGAAGAAGCAAGTTGGAATGGTTGTTGTAGAGGCCTTTACACCTAAAACAAAGCCTATTGATCTTGTGCAAAATGAAGAATGGGTGTTTACTATTGTATATTGCTATGACCCATATTCTCATGACTAGTGTATGTCTACAGAAGACTTAGATTTTTGATACTTTGATAGTGGGGCAATCAAACATACTACCTCGTAGTGAAGCTTCTTTAGTTCACTTGAGCCTGCCCCTATAGGGAATACTATCACATGCGCTAACAAATCCTCTTATCTTGTATTGGGAGTTGGTAAAATCCTTATGACTACTATTGATGATAGTTCTTTCAAAATTTCAGATGCTTTGTATGTATTAAAGATCAAGAAAAATCAGTTATCGATTTTTGCATTAGCCAAGATTGGAGACGCACAATTCATGATCTCTCATATGGGGATGTTATTATTGTTTATGGCATTTCATGTCATGGGTTATATGAGCTCATAGCCTATGAAAAATATGTGAATGACTCAACATGTGCAGTTCAAGATTCTTAGGCTATCTTAGATGTCATTTCATGTCATGGGTTATATGAGCTCATAGCCTATGAAAAATATGTGAATGATTCAACATGTGCAGTTCAAGATTCTCAGGCTATCTTAGATGCAAAGCTTTGGCATGCACACTTTGGTCATGTGAATTATGCTAGTTTGCTATGCCTATAGAAATCTAAAATGGTGTCCTTTCTACCCAAAATTAAGGAACCTTGTAAGCATATTTATGAAGGTTGTACTTTGGGAAAAATATATTGTTCTTCCTTCCCTAAAGATGGTTCAATTAGAACTATTGATAAATTACAACTTGTTCATACAGGAACCTTCTTTTGGGAGCTACCTTTATTTTATGACTTTTATTGATGATTCTTCTAGGCATGCATGGGTGTATCCATTGAAAGCAAGCTTTGAAGTGTTTATGCACTTCAAAAAGTTTCTAGTTATGACTGAAAATTTGTTAGCATGTAAATTGGGCACCCTCCATTCTGATCGAGGGGGATACATCTGTTAATGCATTTTTGGCTAAGCATGGGATAAAACATCAATGTACAGTGTTGTATATGTTGAAAATCAAGTCTCAATCATGCAAACGGACTCAACCATGAGTTTTGCAAGTGCATCAATCAAAAAGAGGACCTAAAGTCATGGACTCAAGTTAGAAGCTCCACCAAACTCAATCAAATTCAAATCTCATCAATTAGATACCAAAAAGTGCACCTACACTGGTTGATGGGTGGTTAGCTAGATTGTAGGAAAAGTAAAACTATATATAAGCACCATCCCACCTTTGTTTTTGATTTGTATGAATTCCACGAGTTTACCTCTTAGTTTAGTGAAGTCATAAACTCAAGAAAGCAGCCCCCTTGCTTGCTTACCTCATTTTCTCATGATTTTGCTCCTCTATATCTAGAGGTGTAGTTAGGCTTTTCCAAATTTGATTGTATCAGATTGCAGAGCATTGTTTGCTCTCTCATTTTACTCATTTTAATTGATTTGGTGCCTTGAACTTTGCCAAAGTTTCAAGTTATTTGATTGAGTGAGTTGTGAGAAATTGCCAACTTTGTAAAGCTATATCTCTGCACATAGGCAGACAGTGTTGCAAATAGATGGCCCGTTTTGCAAAGAATGGTGCTCTGAGATGGAATATCTCTTTGAGATGATTTAAATCTTTTTGGGTAGCTCTTATAGTGTACTCCAAGGCTCAAAGGTTTCATTTTAATTCTCTGTACAGGTGCAAAGAAAAGTTCAGAATAGTGAGAATATATCACTATGTGGGCCTAGTGGAGGGCAGCCATCTTCCATTGTTGCATTGGAGTGTTAGAATCATCCCCCATCAACGGTATCAAATCCATTTTGGAGGCTTGGAGACATCATTGGGCATCATATTGAATACTTGAAGGGATCAAGACAACTCATGGAAGCACACGGAGGACTTATCAAAGCAAGAAGACATAAAAGGGGGCTACGTCGATCGAGATTTCAATTAGTTGAAGGTTAGCAAAGGCAAAAATCCACACCTTCTAAAGCATACAATTACTTGAGGAGAAGCTAGAAAAGCATATTAGATCTCAGAATGGCTGAGTATAATGCACAAATAGAGAAGTTAGAGAAAGGCAATTATCAACCATGGAAATTTAGAATTAGCAACTACCTTATGGGCAAAAAAATGTGGGATTTAGTGAGCGGCATGGAGCCAATGTCTCATGTACATGATCCACCACTTCAAGGGTAGGTCAAGGCACTTAATGAATGGATATAAAGGGATAGGAGAGTCATATTCGTTCTATCCCAATACATAAGCAATAGCATGATAGGGCATATACAAAACTTGGACACATCCAAGAAGGTTTGGGAGACCTTGGAGAGATTGTACTCTTCATCAACCAAGGCAAGCAAGATTCAGCTCAAGAATGAGCTAAATTATGTTAGGAAAGCGCCAAGTACGAACATAAATGAGTACATTTTGAAGGTTAAGGAGCTTGAAGATGCCCTAGGCTCAATTGGGAACCTAATCAAAGATGATGATCTTGTTGCACACACTCTCAATGGCTTGAGAGAGGATGAAAGGTGGAAAGCATTCACCACATCAGTTTATGTGAGGGTTTCCCTACCAGAATTTGATCAATTAGTCACATTGATGGTGACTGAGGAGATGAACCAAGGAGGTTCACAATCAAAGGGCAGCTAAGCCCAAGTTTTCTATGCAGGTAGAGACAAAGGCAAAAGAGGTGGAGAAAAATCTTTAGGTAGAGGGAGAAGAAGGTCAAACTCAAGCTCAACCAACCAAGAAGGCTCCAACCAAAGCAATGGATTAAGAGGAAGTGGAACGAGTAGAGGAAGAGGAGGAAAATAACATGGAAGGGAAGCATCCAATGGAGAATGCTACAATTGTGGAAAACCGGACCATTATGCAAGAGATTGTTGGTCCAAAGGAGGACACAATCAGGGATACAAAAGGAACCAAGGTAATTATGCTAGTAATTCAACAAAATCAGAAAATGAGAACTTGCTCATGATGTATGAGTCAAGTGAAAGAGTCAATTTAGATTTCACATGGTACATTGATAGTGGTTGTAGCAATTATATGAGTTGCAGTAAAGATGTTTTCTTTAATTTACACCCATCCATCACTCAAGGACATGTAGAGAGAGGGATTGACACTGAGTGCAAGATTACACATGTGGGAGATGTTGAATTGAATGGATCTCAAAGCTCCTAAGTGTTGAAAGGTGTGTTGCATGTGCCAATCATCACAAAGAACTTGGTTTCGGTTGCTCAAATGGTTGAAAGAGGTTATGAGGTTAGGTTCAATGATCAATGATGTTTTGTTGGAGACCCATGCACGACGGTAAGCTCATAGAAAAAGGAAAGAAGCAATGAAGACTCTTCACCATGGAGGTAAAGCCATCAACCCCTCACACTGTCTACTTATCTATTGGAAATAAAAAGATTGCAAAAATCGACTTATGGCATAAAATAATTGGGCACATAAACTTACAAAGGATGAAGACCATGCAAAGGAAGGGCTTGGCAAGAGGTCTACTTGATCTTACATCTTAGAATATGCAACATTTGTGCCATGCTTGTCAATTAGGAAAACAAAGTAGATTTCCATTCAAGAAGGGAGCACATGTGAGCAATGAAGTGTTGAATCTCATACACACATATGTATGGGGAACTACAAGGGAGCCATCCATTGGAGGTACCAGATATTTTGTCACATTTATAGATGATCATTCAAGGTTTGTTTGGATGTATTGCATGAAGTCAAAGGCAGAAGTGTTTTACCACTTCAAGAGGTTCAAAAACCTAATGGAGAAGGAAACAAGGAAGTATATAAAGACTCTCTGATTGGATGGAGGGGGAGAGTATTTTTCAAATGAATTTTAAGATTTTCCACATGACCATGGCATCAAAAAGCAACTCACTTGCAGGTATACACCTCGAAAAAATGGGGTGGCAGAGAGGAAGAATAGATACATAGCAAAAGTGGCTAGAACTTTGTTAAATGAAATGAATGTTCCTAACTCTTATTTGATGGAGAGTGTTAATCTCCAAAAGAATAAGCTATCCTTGATGTTAGACCACCTCTATATCAAGAATAACTTTAAACTCCAACCAATTGTGGAAGACAAGCACCAAACTATCAAGATTTTAACTAACTGTGAAGAAAGTCATTTCTCAAAAAAGTCTGCTGCACATTATTGACTCATTGACTAATCATTTGTGTAAAGTTTCTCATGAAACTTTGTAGAATGTGTTGCCTAGAGTTTGCACACCTCCTTCAAGTTAAAACACTTCAAAAGCTTAAGTAGAGTATGAGAAATGCTTCAAACAATCTACCTATGTTTGAAACTGCCTTCTTGTAGAGTCAACTTTGACACCTGCAACTTCTAACACATCGTTCTCCCAATCTAGAACCCGTTTAAGCAAATTCTTTTAGCCATAGATGGCTTACCTTCCAGCTTAGATTTTGACTCCTCATTTGTGTAAAACTTTATACTGTGCACCTAAGAACTAACCATTTCTTTGACCATCGAAATTGTGCCTCTTTCAGAAGATACTCAACACTTTCTCACATATAGAGGTTCCTACACAAAATTCTCTCAACTTGTTTGCAATTAGACTCTGAAAATTTAATCATAGATAGATTAACTATGGAATTAGATGTGTACAAAAGGATTTCTAATAAGATCACACACAGAAGGAGAACTAGAGAAAAGATCGACGCGCAATTCTCTGAACATTCTTCCTATTCAATTCTTCATACATCTGATGGATGACACATACAATACTCATCATCTATTCATCTATACTTCATCTCTATCTCCTCATACGACCATCTACATACATATATATATATATATATATATATATATATATATATATATATATATATATATATATATATATATATATATATATATATATACATGAGTATTGATTCGTCATTACTTCAAGTATATTGAAGTATTTACAAAACTAATGTACATATGTTTGAAGATCTTTGCTTCCTGAATCTTCTCTTTACTTCATGAAGTTGGTCTCCAAACTTTTCTTCATATCTTCACTTCTAGACTTCATATAATCACTAATTTTTTATTGTCCTGTTCCAACATTATTGGGCTGATGCAACAAATACAGCCATATACATTATGAATAGGTTTTCAACCTCACGAGTACATGGAGTTACACCTTATGAAGATTGGTATGGTAAGAAACCCAACCTTTCACATCTCGAAGTATTTGATTGTGTGTGTTATGTTCACATACCTCAAGAATTGAGACACAAGTTAGACTCGAAAGTATATAGGTGTATAATTCTTGGATATTCTTCATAGCAAAAGGGTTTCAGATGCTATAACCCTTGCATCAGAGAGCTTAAGGTATCTAGGAATGTAATATTTGATGATTTGCTACCTTGGTATGGTAGCAAAGATGTGTTACAAGTTTGTTGAGATATCAAGATCAACATCTAATGATCCAGGATGACACGTATCACTTTTTCATTTCTCTGATATGTATAATGGTCACACCGGTATATGTCAGGGACACTTCATTGAGATTTATTAGATTTATCTACCCAGAGTGATCGCACATTTGTCTCTTGCCAGCTCACTCATTCGCGAACATTAGCTTTTTTCCTTATGTATTGGTCTTTATATATTGCAGTACTTATGTTCTTGTTTTTGGGTCATTCTTGTACATTCTTTTTTATGTAATAGAAGAAGAAGAAGAAGATCATTCTTCCTTGTCTCAATTTGAGTGTGTGCTTCTCTTTGATTGTGAAAGTGTGTGTCTGAGCTCTCTTCCTTATCTCCTTTCTCATGACATGGTATCAGAGCCAGTGTGGTTGTAGAGAGCTCATGGAGAGGGCCGACGGTGAAGAATATGCGAGAAGGCATGGACAAAGCATGATTCACAAATGGCCTCAGATTGCTACAAAAATTGGTGCAATTTTGGAGCCATCTCGACCTCCATTTTGAGCCTACAAGGTGGGGCCCACCAAAAAACTAGGTTAGTTTCAAAAACTGTAACTTGCGTTGTGTTTGGTAGGACTCATATATTCTAGATCTAGAATTTCAAGCGATTCCGTGTACTACTGATACACGAAAACTGTGTTTTTCTGAGATCGAACTGTCATGTCATAGTGCAATAGTGTTCAAGTAGAAGTGCTGCTTGTAGTGTTTTGTAGTGTTGTGAATTGCTAAAAAAATGGCAAACACAGATGGAATGAGTCATCTTATGAGCGATAAGCTAGACAAGAACAACCTCCATGCTTTGAGATTCAGAATGACGAATTTCTTGATGGGAAAAGGCTATTGGAAGTACATCAAAGGAGAGAACAAAAATGCTTCTCAGTTACCAGAGAGGAATCGGACTGCAGAGCAGTTAAGAGCATAGGAGGAATGGAATCAAGGAGCATGAAAGGTATGTATTGGCTATCTATTAGCATACAAGATAGCATGATTGGGCACATAGAGGATGCCAAGACTCCGAAAGAGGCTTGGAACAGTTTGGTCACATTGTATGAGACCAATACAAAGGCAAGGAAATTGCAACTCAAGAATGCACAACATACAAAGGAGAAGAAGGGCATGTCGATAAGTGACTACACTCTGAAAATCAAAAGCATATGTGAGTCAATTGCATCTATTGGCGTGAATGTAGATGATGATGATAAGGTGGAAGTGTGCCTTCATGATTTAGGAGCTCCATATAAGCAGTTCAAAACTTCTATACATAACAGAGAAAATATTCCAAATTTTGTTGATTTGGTATCCATGCTGATTATTGAAGAAAAGAATCTTGGTGAGGATTCAAACTCCTAAGGAAATCCTGGTTCTGAGCAGGTATTCTACTCTGGCAAAGGAAGAGGCAGAGGTAGAGGTTTCGAAAGTGGAAGAGGAAACAGTAACCAAGACCAAGGTCAACAACAGAATCATGTAGGAGGAAGAGGACAATTTCGAGGCAGGGGGAGCCAAAGAGGTCGTAAAAAATTCCAAAGAAATGATTCAGGTAATGACACTAAAGGATGCTAGAATTGTGGTAAACTTGGGCACTTTGAACATGATTGCAGGTTGAAGGATCAAAATACAGAAGGCAGCAAAACAATTATGCATCCACAAGTGCAGATGATTCTGAGAAGTTGTTCATGGTTCAACATCACATGATGAATACGATGTCTACTGGTGTTTCAAAATCAAATGATAATGTCTGGTATGTTGATTCAGGTGCTTCAAATCACATGAACAATCATGCCGAATGGTTTAGTACTTTGCAAAAATTGCCAATTCTTGGATATGTTGAAACAAGTGATAACACATCACACCCTATCAAGCATATAGGGAACATAGCATTGTCTATGGAGGACGGGAAGGTAAAACATCTTGCTGATGTACTGCATGTTCCAAATATACCAAAGAATCTGGTTTCTATTTGACAAATGATTGATAAGGGATTACAAGTCAGGTTCAATGCTGATGGGATATATGTAGAAGAATACAAATGGGATGGAAGATTGATTGGCAAAGGAAACAAAGTGGGTAGGATGTTCACCTTAAATGTGAAAATTCCTTAAATGAATGCAGCCATGTTTGCAAAAGATGCAAGAATCATTGTTGATATAGAGATCTCGCACAAACGGATTTGACATGCAAACTTGCAAAGGGTGAAATTGGTGCAGTCAAAGGAGATTGTCCATGGACTACCAAATTTCAAGGCCATAGAGATGCAAAAGGTATGTGCAGCATGTCAATTTGGAAAACACTCAAGAGCATCATTTCCACATCACAAGCATGTTAGTAAGAACATTCCTGAAATAGTACATATAGATGTTTGGGGTGCTGCAAAGACCACATCTATGGGTGGTTGCAGGTTCTATGTTACTTTCATTGATGACCATAAACGAAAAGTGTAGGTATATTTCATGAAAGAGAAGAGTGAGGTGCTCACTTACTTCCATATTTTTAAAGCTATGGTGGAAAAGCAGATAGGGAAGTATATTTAGACATTAAGATCTGATGGAGGAGAAGAATACATGTCAAATGAGTTCAATACTTTTGTAAAAAATCATGGAATTCGGCATCAGTTCTCATGCAGGTACACACCACAACAGAATGGCATTGCTAGACGCAAACATAGATATATTGCAGAAATAGCAAGAGCCTTGATGCCTAAGAAGAATATGCCCCATTGTTATTGGGCAGAAGTTGTTCATACTATTGTATTCATCATGAATAGAACTCCAACTGCTATTGTACATCAAGTTACACCTAAAGAGAAGTTTACGGGTAAAAAGCCAAATTTATCACATCTGAAAGCTTTTGGTTGTATTGCATATGTACATGTCCTAGATGAATTGAGGATGAAGCTTGATCCAAAAGCAGAAAAGTGTGTCTTCATTGGATACTCCCTTGAGAAAAAGGGATATAAATGTTATAACCCACTCACACAACAAGTGAAGGTGAGCAGAGATGTGGTACTTGATGAAATGTCAAGCTTCTATGCAGATGCCAAAGAAGGACTGAATCTTGAATGAAATGGTAAAGAAAATGTTGAAAAATCAAGTGTAGAATCTCAAGCTTTGAGTGGACTAGATGCATGACCAAGCAATAGTTCCAACTAAAATCCATGGAGCGGAAGATTGCGTGGTAATTTCAGTTTAGAAAATTCATCAAATACATCCAAGAAGGTAAAGAAAAGCTTTCTGTTGGTCATAAAACATGTGCAGGTTTTGAAGACGTTGATGGAGATTCAAGCCGTTTAGAAAAGAGTCTTGATGAGGAACTTGGATTGCCCTCTGTGAAGACTCCACGAGTAAGAAAGGCACATGCAGATGATACAAGGAGAAGTGATCCAGGATCAAGAAGATCTGGGAGGATACAAAATTTAGTGCAACAATTGAGATATGATAGTTACATGGCTCTTCATTGTGCCTACATGACAAAGGTAATACAAGATGCTAAACATTCTTGTTTTGAAGATGCAATTGGAAATGCAGATTGGGAAAAAGCTATGGAAGAGAAGATGGCTGCACTTTATGGAAACGATACATGGAAGTTGGTTCCATTGCCACATGGAAAGAAACCCATAGGTTGCAAGTGGGTTTACAAGGTAAAGCACAATGCTGATGGTAGCATAAGCAAGTATAAAGCATGTTTGGTAGCAAAAGGATATGCACAAACTTATGCCATTGATTATGAAGAAACATTCAGCCTTGTAGCTAAAATTTCTACTGTCAGAACACTTGTTTCATTTGCTACAACAAAAGGAAGGACATTGCATCAGATGGATGTGAAGAATGCCTTCTTACATGGTGAGTTACGAGAAGAAGTATACATGGACCAGCCAGAAGGATATAAAGATTCAAAGCATCCATAATATGTTTGCAGGTTTCAAAAGGCTTTGTATGGGCTGAAGCAAGCACCTTGTGCATGGCATGCAAGGATTGCTGATTACTTGACCACCATTTGATTTTCTATGTGTGATATAGATCATTCACTATATGCAAGGAAGGGTGATGATGGCATCACAATTGTGGCTATCTATGTTGATGACTTGATTGTAGGTGGTGACAATGAAGAAGTCATTAAAGAGGTAAAGAAACTTCTTATGTAGGAATTTGACATGAAAGATCTTGGTGTGATGTGCTACTTTTTGGGCATTGAGTTTATACATACAGAAATAGGCATATGGATGTTGCAAAGGCAATATGACTTGAATATGCTGCAAAAGTATGGTATGGATGATTGTAAGCCAGTTTCCATGCCATTAGATTAGAATTTGAAGTTGGATACTACATCAGGTGAAGCATTGGAAAATGCTACTATGTACAAGAAAATTGTGGGAAGCCTTAAATATCTCACAATTACAAGGCCTCATTTAAGCTATACTATTGGATTTGAAAGTGAGTTTATGAAGGTTACCAAGAAGACACATTTGGATGCTCTAAAGTGCACTCTACATTATGTGAGTGCTACTTTGGATTATGCATTGTTTTATGAATCTAGTGTAGATTTGTAGGTTCATGGATACATCAATGCATATTGGGCTGGTAGTATTCTAGATAGAAGATCTACTAGTGGCTTTCTATTCTCACTTGGAGGTGCAACTATTACATGGAGCAGCAAGAAGCAACCCACTATTGCTTTGTCGAGTACACAGGCTGAGTATAGAGGTGTTGCAATGGCAACTTGTGAGGCATCACAGTTGGAGATGCTACTTGCAGATTTAGGTGTGGAAGTGCAAAAGCCTATCACCATCTATTGTGATAATCTTAGCAACATATAGCTAGCACGGAACCCTAGTTTTCATGCTAGAACAAAGCATATCGAGGTACATTATCACTTCATCAAAGAGAAGGTATAAGTAGGTGATATTGATCTTGTTTATGTGAGAACAGATGAGCAGGTTGTTGAAAATTTCACTAAAGCACTTGGAGCAGAGAACTTGAAGAAGTTTTTGAAGATGCTTAGATTATAGGACATGGCGTTGAGCTTGAGGGGGAGTGTTGAAATATCAAGCTCAACATGTGATGATCCAGGATGACACGTATCACTTTTTCATTTCTTTGACATGTATAGTGGTCATGCCGTTATATGTCAAGGACACTTCATTGAGCTTTATTAGATTTATCTATCGAGAGTGATGGAACATTTGTTTCTTGCGAGCTCACTCATTTGCGGACATTAGGTTTTTCCATATGTATTGGTCTTTATATATTGCAGTAGTTGTATTCTTGTTATTAGGTCATTCTTGTACATTCCTTTTTATGTAATAGAAGAAGAAGAAGAAGAAGATAATTCTTCCTTGCCTCAATTTGAGTGTGTGCTTCTCTTTGATTGTGAGAGTGTGTGGGTGAGCTCTCTTCCTTATCTCCTTCTTCGTGACAAGGTTAACGATGCATATGAAGCCGAGAAGAAGTTCAAAGAGCCACAACAAAAGATGGAGATGAGTGGTCCAACCACTTCAAGCACACCATCAGAGGAGAGTAATACATCAGGTTGGCATGGAAGGACAAGGAATGAAGCTCATTCAAGTGAAGGAAGTATGAAAGGAAAGGAAAAGGCAAATGAAGAAGACCATTGATGGGTAGACATGGAATGTACAAGTGACGAAGATATGGAAAAATTAGAAACTCCAAGATTTAAAGCATCTAAGCCAATGAGGAGGAGATTCCTACCACCTAATGGTGAGGTAAGATCATCCAATAGGTTTGAATACCTTGTTCAAAGGTTAACTTATGATTCATTCATTGCAAGACACTATGCCTACATGAGTCAAGTTATAGCTCGTGAAGAACCTAAATTTTTTGAAGAAGCAAATAAGCATAGGGAATGGATTAAAGTCATGCAGGAGGAAGTCAAGGCACTCAAAGAAAATGATACTTGGCCATTGGTGCCAAGAACAAAGGACATGAAAGTCATTCCCAACAAATGGATGTACAAGGTAAAGAGGCATGCAGATGGGAGCATATCTAGGTATAAAGCAAGGTTGGTTGCCAAAGGATTTGCTCAAACCTATGGCATAGACTTTGAGGAGACATTTATTCCAATAGCCAAGATGTCCACCATAAGACGTTTGATTGCAATTTTAGCCTCAAAAGGCTGGAAGACGTACCAGTTGGATGTGAAGAATGCTTTCCTAAATGGAGAGCTTGAAGAGGTAGTCTTCATGGAGCAGCCCCAAGGCTTTGAAGATGAGAGGTTTCCACATCATGTATGCAGGCCTAAGATGGCTCTTTATAGAATCAAGCAAGACCCAAGGGTTTGGAACCAAAGACTTGTGGGATACTTGGTAAAATTGGATACAATCAGAGTCATGGAGACCCACCACTCTTTGTGAAGAAGTAAGATAGTAAAAAGTGTTTGATGACCCTATGCTGAGACGAGGAGAGCTTATAGGGCAGCATTTTACTTAGCAGACTGTTAAAGAGATAAAGTTTGTTGAAAGATCATTTCTAAGAGAAAAAGAGAAAGAAAAGTTCATAGAAGTTATCAAGAGATATGAGAAATCATTTGCACTTTTTCCATACGAGATAGGTTGTGCAGATCCAAAACACATATCACCCATGATTATCTTTACAGTGTCACATATACCATGGAATATTTGACCTATACTATTCCCAAAGGCTCACTTACTTGAGTTGATGAGACTGTTAAAGGAAAAGATATCCATGAAAATATTGGAACCATCTTCGGCTCCATATTTGAATAGGTGGTTCACGGTGCCAAAGAAGAATGGAAAACTTTGTTTCATCTAGGATTTGCAGCCTATAAATAAAGTCACGATCAAAAATGTAGGGACAAGACCTATAGTAGATGAGTTTGCAAAAGCATTCATCACGCATTCCATCTACTCCATGGGTGATCTCTATTCAAGGTATGGCCAGTTTCAGTCGGCTATTGAGAGCAGAGATGTCACAACAATGAAGACTCCATTGGGCCTTATACACATGTGCACATTGCCATAGGGAGGAAAGAATTTAGTGGCTCACATGATGAACACCATGAATCTCGCCCTATGAGACTTTATACCTTCAGTGACTATGCCTTTTATTGATGATATTTCGATAAAGGGATGTGAGGAAGGAGTGAAAAATGAGAGTTTAGATGCTTCTGGTTGCAAGAAGTTTGTGAGTGACCATATCTCTGACTTTGAGTAAATCTTTAAGAAATTTGAAGAGGTAGGGCTAACATTTTCTCTAGAGAAATCTGTTTTTGGAGTCGACAAGGTTCTCATTTGTAGGACATATGTGTGGACACTATGGTTGCAAGCCATACCCACAAAAAGTTGAGGGATTAGCATGATTTCTAAGGTGTGTCGTAATGTCAATGAGGTGAGGAGGTTCTTAGGAGCCTCTATCTTTTGCATTATCTAGATTCCTCACTTTGCTCAAGTTGTGAACCCTTTATATGATCTATTGAGAAAGAGAAAAAAGTTTGTCTGGATAGAGAAACAGTTGAGAGTGATGCATAAATTGAAGCAACTACTAGTTGTAGCCCTGATTCTGAAGTGTGTTGATTATTCGGGACAAAGGCATATCATTTTGACTATTGGTGCAAGTTCTATTGGTATAGGTTGGGTCATAGGACAAGATGATGATGAGGGGTAGAGATATGCAGTTTGCTTTGGTGCTCAGACTAAGATATTGACTTGGTTGATGCTCCCATGGAATGATGGAATGAGAAGAGAAGAGCTTTTATCACCCAAAATTAAACAATTAGAGCAAGGAAATGAGAACTTAAAAGAAGCAATTCAAAAGATAAAGGAGTCAATGTTAAAAAATAAGATTTATTTTGATAAAATTCATCGGCTTAGACCACGTAAGATAGAGATAGATGATTCGGTATTGGTGTATAGTAGTACATTCGATATTCAATATGATGCTAGGAAGAAACTGACTAAATGATGGTTTGAGCTGTCGTAGTGATATTTGTGTTTAAAAATGGAACGTATGCGCTTCGCAAATTTGACGATACTCCTTTGAGGTCTTTGATTGCAGGAAAGAGAATAAAATTGTTCAAGAAGAGAAATGATGCAGATTATGAGATTGATCAAGAACTACTGGATGATGTTGATGATGTTGATGCTCATGAAGGACAATAAATCAAGAAATTCAAGAAAAATTTGGATTTCAAACAACGTTGAAGATGAACCAAAATGATCAGGTGAAACACTTCCAATTTAAATTCTATTTTTGAAAGAACAGATGCATTTCATTTTTGTGTGTAATAAATGTATGAAATATTTATACAAATTAAACAAAATAAAGAAGCATGAAGGACTAGAAATGATATGAATAGAATTAGTGAGTAGACTAGAAAATTTTAGGAGTGAAAACTTGGGAATGTGATGGAAAAGCTAAACTGAGTGTGCGTATATGCTAATAGATTTGAACACTTCGTGAGTGGGATTCTTTGGATCCTACTATTATTTCTTACGAGATCCTACCTCCAGATAGATCATGATTCATGCAAACCTTCATACTCAAGCCAACAGTATATGTATGTGCATGTGTTGTTAGTGCGTTGTGATGGGCTAGTAGGCGGGTGGGACAACCTTGATCGGGTGATCAAGGCCATGAGTTGATACTTATTTTATCATAGGCCTGACCTATATGTTGTCATGCACCTATATGGGTCGATAGGCAGGTGTAGTCACTCTGGCCAAGTGTTCAGAGCCATGAGTTGATGTCGATTTCATGTAGGGCTGACGTTGTGCATTGTGTGTTATGTCGGGTCGGCAAATAGGTGGAGTAAACTTGGTCAGATGGACAAGTCAATGAGTCACACCCAGTTTTGGTATAGGCTGACTTGTGAAAGTAAAAATAAAAAGAAAAAGTATTGAGATCGGATGAAGTGTAAAAGAAAAGAAAAGAAAAAGAAAAAGAAAAAGAAAAAGAAAAAAGAAAAAAGAAAAGTGTTACACTTATGTGTTCCTCAAGTAGCTTTGATGTGAACCTTTTCCCTATACATGGGCACTTTTTACTATAGTGATGGCTAAAGGTTTTTTCCCCATGTTACCACATACTTGATACTCTCATATGTGGTGGTACTTTGTACTTAAGGACATTATTCAGCTCTTACTTTAGTTCAGTTCATCGTCAATAGAGAGAGTTATTCCAGCCATCGTCTTCTCCGTGTGTCTTGTTGCATTTGTGATCCTTGTGTGTGCTTCCTGTGTGTCTCTCACACTTCTACACACACCGAATAGTGGTATCAGAGCAGGTTCAACTCCTTCTCAAGTTTCGGTTTTTTTTGTTGCAATGTGCGTGCACTTTTAACAGTGCAAATCGACTTTGGAGCATAGAACTGTGAATTTCAATAGTCAAGAAACATTTCCACCAAGTGCGCTAGGGCTTTACCCCCATTTCAAAGCCATTCGTGCAGTCAGAATTGCCATCAGAGTGATGGTTTGTGAGCTGAAGTTTCAGCATTCATTTCAGCTTTTGTCAAAGTAAACATTTTATCCCATTCTTGTTCTTTTGTGAAATAGCGGGTAACAATGACTTGTTTGGAATGCTTCAAGATGAAGATAAGCTTGATAGGACCAACTATCCGATGTGGTCTTACATGATGAAGCATGTTCTTGTTGCTAAACAACTTTGGAACATAGTGGCACATGTAGATCGAAGACCTGCAGGTTATTCTACTTCACAATCTACTGTCACAGATGGAGCTTCTTCTTCGAGTACAGTGGTTTCTCCTTCTCCACCTACACATGAGCAGCTTAGATGGGATGGAAAAGATGATCAAGCTCATGCTTTGATTGCGCTTTTTGTGAAGCATCATATAGTTCCACACATTCGATCATGTTCTACATCATGACAGGCATGGGACACTCTTGCTTCTTTGTATGTCGTGTGTAACGACACACGTATTGCATACTTGAGAAAGCAACTTGAGGATGTATGTATGGCTGAAAATGAGTCGGTGGATGTGTGTGTGACTCGCATCAAGGACTTGAAAGAGCAATTGGCAAACATAGATGAGATTATTGCTGATGCATCACTCATTTCTACATTGTTGAAAGGATTACCGGAATCTTTTCAAAGCTTTGCTACTACACTCCATTTGGTTGCAAAAGGAAATCCTAATATGTATGCATTTGATGAGGATGTGTCTCTTCTTTTGCAAGAAAACCAATCTAGAGTGAATAGGAGTGGTTTGATTGAGGGAACACAAGCACTTGCTATCTCACAAAAAGGGAAAAGCAAGTATGGTTCAGCTTTGGGTTCATCAAAACCAAAGCCTCAATCTTCCTCTTCCACTCATTCCTCTAATGATGGTGATTTGCAAAAGACAAAGAGATGCAAATATTGCTGGAAGGCAGGTCATACTATTGATGAGTATAGAAAGCTTGCTAAATGCAATGAAAAGAAGAAGGAATCCGGCATGTCTATTGCTGAAAATTCAGCAAATGTAAAGAATGATGAAGCTAACATGGCTCAAGATTTTTGGGCATGTGTTGTTACATGTCAGTATGATGCTTCTTTGCATTTTAAATGTATGATTGTGAGTGAGGCTGATTTGGATTGGTTCTTTGATAGTGGTGCTTCAAAGCACATAACATCATGCAAAAGATTTTTTGCCTCTTTGAAAGATGCACCCAAAGGAGGACATGTGGTGTGTGCAAACAATGCCTTTTATCCTATCATTGGAGTAGGAGAAATTGAGCTTACGACTGTAAATGGAGGTGTGGTTCTCTTGAAAAATGCATTGTATGTGCCCGGTATAAAGAAGAATGTAATTTCAGTTCTGTTGATTGCCAAAGCTAGACTTCATGTACACTTTGTTGATGATAAGTTTATGGTTCATGATTTCATCAATGGTGATGTTATCGTGATGTCCGATACATTACGTAATGGTTTGTATCGCATGGATACATACAAGAGGGCTACCTCGAATGCCTTGGTTGCTCATACTTCTTACATGGCTGAGATGGAGCTTTGGCATGCTCGTTTTGGTCACTTAAACTTCAATAGTTTGCTTTACTTGCAAAAGAAGGACATGGTTATTGGCTTGCATACACTTGAGTCCATTGAAAAGCATGCATGTGAAGTTAGCATTCTTGGAGAAATGCATCGTGCCTCTTTTCCAAAAGATAGTCATACACACACTACAAGAAAATTGCAACTTCTTCATAGTGATGTATGCGGTCCCGTCAAGACTCCATCTTTTGGGAAGCATGTATATTTTGTTACCTTCATTGATGATGCTACTTGCCATACATGGGTGTATCCTATGAAAGCAAAGAATGATATATTTTCTTGTTTCAAAGCATTTTTAGCTATGGCTGAAATTTTTTCTTCACAAAAGCTTTTGACTCTACGCACGGATCGTGGTGGTGAATACATGTCACATGAGTTTAATGCTTTTCTTTGTGAAAGAGGTATTTCACACAATGAACAATGCCATATACACCTCATCAAAATGGTGTTCCTGAGTGTAAAAATAGAACTCTACTTGAAGTGGCACGATGTATGGTTAAAGGAAAGCATCATCCTGATAAGTTTTGGATGGAAGCGGTCATGTATGCAAACTATGTGTTGAATCGTTGCCCTACAAAAGCATTGAGAGTCATCACTCCTTATGAGGCTTGGAATGGTCATAAGCCTATGGTTAGTCATATGCGTGTGTTTGGTTGTTTGGCATATGCTCTTGTGCCATCACAACAATGTCACAAACTTGATGACAAGGCAAAGAAATGTATATTTCTTGGTTATAGTGTTGAAAGTAAGGGATACCGTTTGTATCATCCATTGACGAACACAATTATTGTGAGTCGAGATGTGATATTTGCTGAGCATTCAGTTTTCCCTCTACTTGAATGCAAAAAATAGGCAACAATTAGCTCACAAGATGTGTTTGATACACTCATGTCTTTGTTCCAAAATGGTGCGTTTGACTATGGCCATGTAGATCAGCCAACTGAGGCTTAAAGGGCTGAAAACTTCTAGCCAATAGGGTTAAAAATGCACAGAATTTCCAGCCAAACATGGCTGAAAAATTTCATCCAAAAAATGTCCAAACTGTTAGAGATTTCAAGCCACATATGGCTGAACATTTGCATCAAAATATGGTTGAAAATGAGCATGAAATTCAGCCCACGCATGATGTACATATTGAAGATGTTTTACATAATGAACGCATTTCCATCAACAGTGCACAAACTATGCCAAAGTTGCTGAAACAAACTTTGCAGGACAGCAAATTGAGTGCACCTTTACTTGCTAGAACAACAAGCTCTCACCATGCATCAAGTAATTTTATGGATTATTCTCTTATTGCTACAACATGTAATGAAGAGCCACTTTCTTTTGTAGATGCATGTGACGATCCACAATGGATGAGCACTATGCAATCAAAAATGGATTCCATACATAGGAATGGTACTTGGGAGTTATGTGAATTGCCAAAAGGAAAGAATGCCATTGTTACAAAGTGGGTTTATAAGTTTAAGAGAAAATCTGATGGTAGCATTGATCGCTACAAAGCTAGATTGGTTGTCAAAGGATATGCGCAACAATATGGCATTGATGATGAAGAAACTTTTGCACCTACTTCACGCATGACTACCATTCGTACCGTGGTTGCATTGGTTGCCCATTGAGGTTGGAAAGTGCATTAGTTGGACATAAAAACAGCCTTCTTGAATGGAGATTTGTAAGAAGAGGTCTATGTGAAACAACCTCCTGGATTTGTTATGAAAGGGAAAGATCATATGGGTTGTCGCTTGCATAAAGCCTTGTATGGTCTCAAGCAAGCTCCACGTGCATGGTATGACAAAATCCATAAGCACTTGATTGCTCTTGGCTTCACATGTAGTTCAATTGAAAGCACACTCTATGTACGCAAAAATGGGGTTGATCTTATAGTGCTTGTTCTTTAAGTCGATGACATACTCTTGACT
The DNA here is from genome assembly GCA_020310875.1 of Ceratopteris richardii. Classification (NCBI taxonomy): domain Eukaryota; kingdom Viridiplantae; phylum Streptophyta; class Polypodiopsida; order Polypodiales; family Pteridaceae; genus Ceratopteris; species Ceratopteris richardii. Next base: position 30,748,215 of record CM035419.1, on the reverse strand, counting down.
CGGTCATTTGATGAAAAACTTGACATTCTTATGGCTGATTTGCAGCATACTTTTGATGTCACTTATCTTGGTTTTTTGAGCTACTATCTTGGCATCCAACTTATATCCATTGCGGAGGAATTGTTCTGCATCAAGCAAAGTATGTTGAAAAACTACTTCAGCGTTTTAACTTTGAGGATTGCAAGCCAGTTTCCACACCAGTTGAGATAAGATTTAGATTCTCTTTTGAGGATTCCAGTGATGCATTTGACACTTCTCTTTATCAGCAAGTTATGGGATGTCTTATATATGCATGCAACACAAGGTCGGATATACAGTATGCAGTTTCCCAATTGAGTCGATTCATGCATAGCCCTTGCACTGAGCATTAGCAAGCAGTGAAACGTGTGTTTAGATATCTTCGAGGCACTTTGAGCTTAGGTCTCTTTTATGGAAGAGATATTCAGCCATGCTTGCATGCTTTTACAGATAGTGATTGGGCTGGTTGTTATGATACTCGCATGTCCACTAGTGGTAATTGATTTTTCCTTGGAGACTCATGGAGTAAGAAGCAACCTACAGTGGCGACTTTAAGTTGTGAAGTTGAGTACAGGGTAGTTTTCAGAGCTACAGTGGAGTGTATATGGCTGAGACGCCTATTGATGGATCTTTGCATGGAGATTGATGCTACTATGCATATTCTCACTGATTGTCAGAGTGCTTTGGTTGTTGCATGAAACCCAATGTTTCATGCACGGACCAAACATATTGAGGTGCATTATCACTATGTGAGAGAGCACCTTCATGCAAGAGATATTGATTTGGTATATGTGTCTACACAAGATAATGTGGTAGACATATTCATCAAAGCTCTTCCACGGGAAAAGTTTGAAGCTTTTCGCAAAGTTTTAGGCTTATTACCTTGTGGGGGCTAATCTATCACTCCATGTATTTGTTCACATCATTCGTTCCAAGGGGGTTTGTAACACTTATGTGTTCCTCGAGTAGCTTTGATGTGAAACTTTTCCCTGTACATGGGCACTTTTTACTCTAATGTTGTCTAGAGGTTTTTTCCCCATGTTACCACATACTTGATACTCTCATATGTGGTGATACTTTGTACTTATGGACATTATTTAGCTCTTACTTCACTTCATCATCACTAAAGAGAGCTATTCTAGCCATCGTCTTCTCCGTGTGTCTTGCTCCATTTGTGCTCCTTGTGTGTGCTTCTTGTGTGTCTCTCACACTTCTACACACACCCAACAAAAAAATCTGATGGAGAGTTTGGATGCTAGGAGATAAAAAGGAGAAACAAAATATAATTCTACAAACTAAGTTAGTAGAGCTTAGTATATGCTAGTACTTAGGATAAGCTGCTAGATCTGAACGGGTTGAATTAACGAAAGACCTACAAAGCCTATGATTTATTCATATGATTGCTTATCTAATTGTGAAAACGAAAACATAATAAGATGTATGTGAAGCTTGCATCTACTTTATTCTCTAAAAAATATACTAATCTTCATAAACTTTCATGAAATGTATGATATCATGTTTCAATATTTCAAAGGAAAAACATAATAACTAAAAATATTTCTCAAAAGAATCTTGATACGCTTTTTGTTGAATTTTGTAGGTTGGCCCATCGAGACGATGCGCAAGTTTAGTGGAGGCAGATGTTGGGATAAAATCCCTTAGGGAGTGTGCATCAAGAAATTTTTTTTAAGTTATTTCTTTGGTTTTCTAATCCTGATATGATGTTTTGATTGTAGCAAGATGGATTGAGTTGAAATTTAGTTCAAGTGTCTGATTGATTTGATTGGCTTTATGACAAAAGGCTTTTCTTTGTACATTTATGTGTGTTTTGACCTAGCATGATGCTTTAAACTTGTATAATTCTTTGTCAAAAGTCTATTAATCCTTAGATCATTGTTGTATTTTGACTTAAACCCATTTAACCTATCATGTGCATACTCAGATGAAGTCCAAAAACCCATGTAAATATATAAACCTTGAGAAATTGTATTAGTTTAACCATTAGAAACCCCAAAACCCTAACTCTGACCCATGAAAAACTAACTTGAATGAAAATCCTAGGTTAGAACCTTGAAATCATGATTTCTTCAACTCTAACCCCTTACTTTCATTAAATTTGTACATAAGTGTGAAACAAATTAAAAGCTTAGTCAAAAATAAAAAGAAAAAGAAAAAAATAAAAATAGAAAAAGAAAAATTATAAAAATAAGAAGAGAAAAAGAAAAATCAAAATAGAAAGCAAAGATTTGATTTTCTAAAAATAGAAAAAGAACAAAAAGAAGATTTGTGAAAATAGAAAAGATAAAAAAGAAGATTTTCCTAGAATAGAAAGGAGAAGCATAGAAGATTCTAAAGTTCTAGAGAGAGATCATCGGGAAAACCTTTAAGTACTTGCCCAATGCACATTTGGTTTTTCCCCATGGATTTTCTTTCAGGTAGTTTTGCTTCTTTTCTCTTATTCTTGTTTTTCGTGTTCTTCACTGAGTAGGCTAGAGAGAGAGAGAGCCCTCCATCCCTCTACCCTCTACCTTCTACTCCATGGTTTCATTAGGAACAAATACAAAAAGCAAGGAAGAGAGCACATCATCTCTTTATCCTTCAATCTCTTGTTCCAATGGAATCTATACCTTTCCATTCTAACAAACATAGAGAAAGGGAGAATCTTTCAACAATTGGGATTCTGGGACTTAGTGAGGAAAATAGTTGGTATGTCCATTATGGACGCCTGAAATATCGAGAAAGATAGAAAGGGAGATCGATGGCATTACTATTGTAGTCAATGAGAATTCAAAGAAGCACTTATGCAAAATTACTATTTCTAGATATATTATGATGACTTGCAGTAACGGGTTTCATTAGGAAAAAAATGATCAAAAGTTGGAGTATCTTCTTCCTACTCATCTAGATTTTTAAGATGTATTATGATAAGAACGGGTTTCATTAGGAAAAAAGATGATCAAAAGTTGGAGTATCTTCTTCCTACTCATCTAGATTTTTGAGATGTATTATGATAAGAACAGACTTGTACAAGGGGCAGCTATATCACATCCTACACACCTTGACATAAGCAAAGATAAAAACGTGGATGTTGTATTAAAATACTAAATGGAAAGATACAAATAAGCTATTTAAGAGTAGCATAGATTTACACAAGAGCCTCACTTTTGTCTAGAACACTCATTCTCTATCATTAATACTTGTTTCATTCTCTATCATTAATACTTATGTCATAGTGCTCCTTTTTACACACTTATTAGTGACCATATTGATACTAGTACTCACATCTATCCTTGACCGCAGAGACACCATGTGTGAGTGTGTTGGAGAGAGAGAGTGTGTTTTAGAGAGAGAGAGAGAGAGAAACAAGAGATAGAGTCAATCCAATAGAAGAAATTCGAGAACTAAGAGAGAAAGAAAAAGAGAAGTAAAAAAATTTTGGGAATTGATTTTGTGTTCTATTGATGTTTATTTAATTGGTAAATAAATAAAATGAAGATATAAAAATTAAAATAAAAAAGATAGATAGAGAATTATTTTTGAGTGTATTGTTTTTTATGAAATAATAAATGATTTTCCCCCCATGGATTTTCTTTCAGATGAGCCCCTGGTTTGAAGAAAAGTGAAGACAAGAAAAGCATTTGGAGTTTTTTTCCTGAAGTAAAGAAGAGAAGACTGTCTAGTTTTACCTTATCCACAATGTGGCAGAATTTTTTATTATCGGACCTGTATTATCCATAGTGACATTCTATTCATTTGTATATTTATCATGATCATTGAGTATAGTTTTTTATCTGGCACTCTTGAGTTCAGTGATTTTACTTAGAGTGTTGTATTTCCCTTGCCCATTCATGTCCATCCACCATGACATCTATCCTTCACCCAATGCATATGAGGCTTTCCCTTGTCTTCCAATGTGTGGTCCCATCACATTTGATGATCGACCATCGTTTAGGCAAGGCATCCAACGTGCAAAAGATGCTTGCTAAACAGGAATGACACACACACACATGCATAGGGGGCCTGATCCAACCCTGTACCAGACATCACTCCCTGAACTCCCTCTTCCCGACACTACACTTACGAGTAGTATAAGTGTATCTATGTATGTTTCCATACTATGTTGATTGAAGGGTTTTGATGACAATGCACCACGGTGTGCTCTCCTTATTGAGAGCTCCATGATGATATCCTTGGAGTAGAAAACCAACCTCCTAAAGCCGCACACGGTACTCCGCACACAAACTGCAGAATACGCAGAAAACACAGTACACAGGGAGCACGAAGACAAACTTCTTAGGTCTTACAAATGCGGTCGAACTTACAGTCTGTGACTGACCAGGCCACTATATGTTTTATTAAATAACATATACAAGGAAGTGTCCGGTGGCCATTTGGCCTTTCACATGGACACTAATGGTAACAATCTCCCACTAAAGGAATACCTGAGTGTAAGTATACAAACTATACTTCCCACCTGATGGGCATGTTACGTAGTATACAAGTGAGTATGTAAGATCATGAATCAAGTAACCCCCATCAAGTGACAACAGTGTCGAAAGCTATCATGTGGTAGAGCTTTAGTCAAAGCATCTGCATCATTATCTCGAGTGTGAACCTTCTCAAGAATAATGCACTCACTGGCTAAGATATCTCTTATGAAGTGATAACTCACCTCAATGTGCTTGGTCTTTGCATGATAGGCTGGATTCTTAGCCAAAGCAATGGCACTTTGACTGTGACTGAGCAAACGAGGTACATGTTGAGGTAAACCCATATCACAAGCAAGATGACAAAGCCACAATGCTTCCTTACATGCCTCGCTGCAACATACTCTGCTTTTGTGGTGGAAACAGTTGTACATTCTTGAAGACGAGATCTCCAAGAGATAGCACCTCCAACAAAATGAAAAATGTACCCTGATGTAGACTTATGATTGTCTACACAACCAGCATAGTTAGAATGTGTGTAATCAATAATGGATGCTTTCCCTCTACCTAAGCATAAACAATTGTCCTTAGTGCCACTCAGATATCTCAAAATCATCATGATCGCTTCCCAATGTTTCTTGCCGAGATTAGAAATATATCTGCTCACAACTCCCACTGCAAATGCAATGTCTGGTCTCGTAGCTACCATAGCATACATGAGACTACCAACAGCAGACTGATAGGGAATTTTGGTCATGAATTCCTTTTCCTCATCTCATTTGGGCCAATCATCCTTGCTCAATTTCACATATGTGGGTAAAGGTGTATTCAATGCCTTTCCACCCTGCATATTGAACCTGTGAAGTACTTTGGATATGTACTCACTTTGAGACAAGTATATGCATCTTTTACTCATATCACGAGTAATGCGCATGCCAAGAATATGTTTG